>JZLH01S0231435.1:14558-33030 GCA_001188425.1 Eucidaris tribuloides | reverse complement strand
TCTGCTAGTGAACAGCTGGTATATATTTCAATTCATTTGGTTCTTGAGGCATTTTGAAGTGTTCCCAATGATGTCACTAACCTTTAACCTGTCTCTATATTGATAAGGAAACTACTATCTTTGGTCACTGCTCTGAATAATACAAGAGTTTTGATTAAAGGTAAAGTTTGTGCAGGAGTAAAACAGTGGGAGAGTGAGTGTACTATGGACGTCAAAAAAGTTGCATGGTCTAGAACGGAGACTACATATGCCCAGTAGCTTCACTGCAACATACCCAAACAAAAAAATTATGACATATCTAAAAAACAAAGGCATATTTTGCATTTCTGACTTCTGAAATGAATTCAGCACAAAATTTCAGTCTAGAAAACATATCTTTTATTATGAAAACATAAAGTTCATATTTTGGGGTATTTGGCTGTCAAATGGTGGTAGAAGCTTGAACCTTGTCATAAGTACCTTGTTCCAGTCAGTTTAACCTTTGATAAAGGTCCTGCTAGGATCGAAAGTCAGGTTTTCTCTCATTTCACAACTTTTTCATGTCAAAATAAATTTACCCATTTTTTTTGTTTCTCGGGCACGTGAGGGCTAAGATGAATTTACATGTCTTTTATAATGTGCAAAGTCATTTGCTTTGTTGCTAACTCCGACAATGCAAATTAAAAAAACGTATACGTGTATTCAAAATCAGTGGAGAGTTGTTCGGGTGTGACATCACATACCAAAGTAGAATTGCAATTTACAGAGGGCAAAGTACAGATTTATTCAATTTTTCAGAAATATCATTATCTCTCTACATTAAATAACCAAATTCGCTCAAACTTTCCATTTTTGATTTCTGAAAATATTCTAGATCCACTGAATCTACAGGGGAAAGTTCATCTTTAAAGAAAAGGTTAAGAGTTTCACATAAATTTTAACTCCTCATATGCACGACCACATCCATATCAACACCAGTTAAAAAGTCTACACACCTGAATAAGTAAATATACAAAATGTTTTTTTTATTACTTTTTATACACAATTTGTACAAAAAATGTTGTATTACATGCACATGTACTTAACTTGCTAACAAGCCCGTTTTTCTGCTGGTATATACTTGGAGGCACGTCTGAGTATTTTTTTGTTTCTGTATATTCTACATGCATTTTCATGTTCTTACGGTAATTAAAGCTCTTGCTATCAATACTATCACCTAACTAGGTCAAGTGCATTATATGCAGTTGGTTTGGATTACATTCCAAAAAGGAAAAAAAAACTGATGGTAGGTACAGAGAGAGAGAGGGAGAGAGCAAGAAGGGAAACATTTTACACAAAATATGTACTCAGTGGACTCTCATAAAAAAACTCCTTGGGACCTGGACAATTACTTTGTTATATCAAAAGTTACATGTCAGGGTTACAAAAACAATAAAAGACAATTTCAACATTTGGACTGGAAAAAATTGTTTGTTTTGAGAGTTTGTTATATCAGTGTTCTTTATAGCAAGAGTCCACTGTGTATATGCACATGTGAAAATATACTGCATACGTCATATATTTTGCATACTAGATATATTTTTGCTATTTTGCTTCAAGACGGAGAATTTGCGAGTTAATTGCATTTTCATTTACTTTGTACAGGTATACCAGGAAGATAAAATTTGTGCTGTTGTTTGGTTGGGAAATTCACGGAAATAAAACCACGTTGAAATATCCAGTATGTACACTTGTACAGTACATTCTCTGTGGAAGCTGCAAATGATCATTCATGTAAATTTCAGACGAAATAAAAAACTAGAGTGTGAAAATTTTGTGATATTTGCTATGGATTCTACAGGGAAACCCTGTTATAACGAGCTCGGATATAGCCAGGTACCGCTTTTAGCGAGGTGATTGTCTCGGTCCCGTTTTTATTTACATGCTCTTCAATGGAAAGAAGCACCATTTATTACGTGCTTAGTTACTGCGAGATTTCGCTTATAACGAGGTATTTTTCTCAAACTATTAAGAAAAACATGAGAAATTCACCCGGTTAAAACGAGGAAATGAAAGTCGCATCGTGCGCTGACCAAATTCTAAATTTTGGCAACGCAAAAATTGCCCAATCGTTTCAGAGCGCATCGCGCCACTTCTGCCTGCCACGCAGCCATGCACAATACATGAAGTCCTTGCAGGGCTGCCACTCAAAATTTTGATTTCCCCCTACGCCACATGCATATTTTCCCCTACGGACACCACTTTTCCCCTACGCCTAATTAACCATATTTTCCCATACGAACCTATGTTTTCTAGCTCCTACAAAATCAACTTTTTCCCTACGAAGGTATGTTTTTCCCTCAAAAATAACCTTAGAAATGCAAAATATTGATCACCATTTCTTCGGCGGAGATGGACAAAATGGGCGAATATAGTCGGATTTCCTTGGAAAAATTACGAATATTTCTGAAAATTGTCAAAACACCCTACATCCCCTACAAATCATCAAATACCCCTACGTTTCCCCTACAGAAGGTCATTTTCCCTGTAGGTATCCCCTACAACCTACGCATGGCCAAAATCCCCTACGGTAGGGGATTTCCCCTACGAGTGGCAGCCTCGAGTCCCTGACTATCTGCAAGTGTGTGTGTGTGTGTGTGAGTGTGAGTGCAATTCATGCCACACTGCTGCGCAGTACTGTACATTCACCTATCACACACACACAAAGTCTGCCTCCCGTACACTCAACGCAAGTTACGAGCGTGGAGGTTGCTGCTTTATTTCGAGATCTAGTTTTCTTTATTACTTTGGAAAAGTATATAAATGAAAAATAATCAGCTTTCTGTTCAAAGTTTTAGTGCAGAACAAGTAGGAAAAGCAGTAAACAGATGCCGGGTTAAATGCCTAGTCCCATACATGTTATATTTTGTGTGTAATAGCTCTTTGGTGTGATACATTATGTGTACGTTTACAACGAGGTACCAGATATTACGAGGTAAAATCGGCGGTCCCGACAACCTCGCTATAACGGGGTTTCCCTGTATTCTATTTGTATGACAAGCTTGTCATCAATGCTCCTGGGAAAGTGAATGTAATCTAGAATTTTCTTGTACAGACCTCATAAACTGATATATAGTAGTATGAAAAACGCAAGAAATATTCCAAACTGTACGTGACCAGTGTACCAAACTTTTTAATGGATAAATACAGCACAATGTAAAGAACCAGTACAGAAAATTATTCTTAGTGTGGCAACCAGTAAATTAAACATAAATAACTATCTATTCTATGCTATTTGTCAACCTTCCCCATACACAGATGGAATGACTCTACACTGGCACAAAATGGTACGATCTTCCGGCTGCATTATAGCCGTCAGTCTTCTTCCCGAGAATACATAAATGACGACCTGGTAGCCAAATGGAGTGATCTTTTGAGCTATCAAATGGGCTTATGAATATTCAAATTTGATGGCTTAAACTCATGCTCATCTTTTTTTAAATGTTTCAATGAAATAATGAGCCCCATATTTGAACTTCAGATGGCAACACCTGAAGAAACTTTTGAAAAAAAAATACAATGAATATGTAACTAATCTGGTCTTGTGTTCCTACAATCTTGGTTATCACATCCCAAGTTGAATGCCACTACTGTTTGAAATTAACCAAGAAAAAACATTTAAGGTATTTTTCTTTTTTAAAAGTTACATTTTGAAACACACAACTCTAAATTCTGGTGCTTATTATTATTTTTTTATTCACTGACAGGACAGTTGAATAACATCAATAGTTTTGAGAATGGATGATAAGAATGAGTAGATGTCGGAAAATGCAACTCAAGTCTGTCTGAAACAGACATGTTGTAATTGTAATTGTAATTAAAGGTGTATCCGTACGATTATCCGACCGGGCACCGACCTTCAAAAGTAAACCAAGTTATGAATCTGTCATTCCAGTTACTGTATACGCCAATATTTTCGCAGTTTTGGAGAAAATTTCAAAATTCGCGAGTGCTAATTTTCGTGAATTTAGTGATGCTTTCATTAGTGTGAATAGACATGAACCGAAGTGGAAATTTTCACGATAACTGACTCGCGAAATTCGTGAAAATAAAACCACTGCAAAAATTACCACGTAGACAGTATTGCAAAGTCTGTGTACAAAGTTCATAAGTTCACCTCACTCAGCTCTCAAGTGCAGTTGGTATATTATGGAAGGTCATTAGTAGGGCTGAGTCGAAGCGCCCGTTTAATGTTTACACGCCCGTCAGAGGGTGTAAATGTTTACAAATTTCCGTGTACGTGTAAACGATTTTTACCTTTTTTCTATTCTAAAACAAGACATCCAAAATCAAACTCCACAATTTCTTTCTAGCATAATACGGAAGTAAATATCAGCGCTAATAATTCATCTTCCTAAAAAACGAACTCCCCGCGATCCTTTCTAGCGTGATACGGAACTTAATATCGGCGCTTATAATTTCTCATCCTAAAAAAAAGAACTCCCGACGATCTTTTTTAGTGTTATACGGAACTTAATGATAGCGCTAATAATTTCTCATTCTAAAAAACGAACTCCCCGCGATCCTTCCTAGCGTAATACGGAACTTAATATCGGCGCTAATAATTTCTCATCCTAAAAAACGAACTCCCAATGATCTGTTTTAGCGTAATACGGAACTTAATGATAGCGTTAATAATTTCTCATCCTAAAAACGAACTCCCCGCGATCCTTTTTAGCGCAATACGGAACTTGATATTAGTGCTAATAATGTCCGACCCTGAAAAAGCGAAATGACCGAACTTCCGACATTTGTTTTTGACATGTATTTGCCGACTTGACAAAATCGTTTAATCCGTAAACGCCCGTTTAGGAGCACCGTTTAAACGGAAATTTTTTTAAATGGGATGACTCAGCCCTAGTCATTAGGACTTACTGGGGGGAGAAAGGTTGACCTCTATCCAGTATTTGGAAAGCAAAGTATGCAATAGGTCAGTCTGGGGGCAAGATTTAATGGTGAGTCTCATCAAATTAGAGAGGAAGGAGCATACATCTTTTTAAGATTTTTTTTCCCTTGTGAACTCCAGTACATAAAGTAGTATGGCAAGTACATGCTCACAGGATTGTAACTCTTCATTTGTCAGTGGTGATTAGCTGAACATCAACAGCGAATACAGATATTATGCCAGGCAATTTGTTTGTTTAGGTTATTCGAAAAATTTCGGATATTGAAGTCTGGTTTCCGGAGAGTAAAATAACCTTAAAGATACAACACTAATTGTAATGACTGTCTTGTATGAACACTGAAACTTTACACATCATCGCTGGGGTAATTAAAACCTTGTAACTCAATTTTTTGATGAAAATGAGTTTCAATATTAATCTTGTCTCCAGAAAGCCAGATTTGTTTATTCTGTCCAACATTCAGAATTCAATCTCAATAGATAGAGCCACTATCACAAGTTTAAGGGCATTAACATGATTGGGACAAATAAAAAAAGCCTCTAGGACCAAACTGATTGAAAGATACACGATATATTCATAAGCTGGAGTGTATCTCCTGGCTGGAAGGATTTGTCTTGAATTTGTTTACTTAGGGAGAATCAAGCATGAACATTCCAGTACTGAATTACCAGATAAATATTAATCCCACATAAAGATATACAACAAATTTGCCCGTCACAAGGCATACTCTTGGTAATTCTTTTAAAATGGGTCAACATTTGACCACAAAATTTTCACAGCAGAATCCTTGCATTGATTCTAGATTAGTTTCACCCCAAGTTGAGGACTACCCTCAATCATGCCATTTACTTTAAAATGAAGGTTATTTCATTAATTTGACACAGCAGTCACATTTTGAGTTCTACCATGGACCTACTAGACATGGACTGTCAACGGAGTACATTTCTTTGATCCAATGATCGTCACCGCTGTTAAAAATGTTGATCTGAAATACACTAGACAGTTGTGTTTTCAAAGAGATTACAATGTGTTAATATTTGGTTACGTAATGCTGTTACTCGCGAGGCAAAGGGAGAATCCGCAAATGTATAGTTCCATGTTTCGCTGATACCATTAAACACATTATCGCCATTACTCACTAAAGATGAATAAAGACAAGCGAAGGAGAAACTGTCCAAATTTTGTATTGGGAATAACTATTTCGCAAAATTTCGCAAACACTTAATATATCTAGGAATGAATAGAAAATATATAGTGTACATGTATTGTACTAAATTTTAGTGGAATGTTGTGCGGAAACTGTGAAAAATGTGATTCAAAAAGGTATGCATAATCCAATCTTTTTGTCTCAATCTTCGAAAATTAATATCTAGTTGAAATGAAAACAAGCTGAAATGTTCCCTGACATATGCTCTACAACTGCACATTCACTTCTTGTGATAAAAATTTAAATCTCATCTTCTGCGCATCCAATGTTAGATTTGGCAAAACTCCCTCTTCCCATTTTCTTGCTGACTTGCGGTGGCCATCTTTTTATCAAAGGAGGAGAGCGCGTGAAATATGTTATTTATACACTATTGTCATACACAGGTGCATGAATTAATTAACGACCGATGCATGTCCATGTCTAGTAGGTCCATGGTTCTACTGTACATTTAACATTTTTGAGATACAAGGTTTAACTACCTAGTAACAACATATTGATGATGTTTCTTACAACATTCTTATGATATTCATTGCAGCCAGGAATCTTGACTTTTGTAATGCTGTGTAACGCTGCATCCACATTAAAGGCAAGGTTCACCCTGACATCAAGTTAGTTTTAATAAAAGCAGAACAATGAAACATATTAATGAAAGTTTTGCGAAAATCCACCAAAGAATAAGAGAGTTATGAGGTTTCAAACTTTTAAATTTGTGACGTCACATGCGAGCAGTTCCCCATATGTCATGTGATATAAATTCCATAAAATTCCCGTTTTCTCAAAAATTTGAAAATGATATTACCTGTGCATTCAATATATTATCAGGAACATTATTTCACACATGCTTCTATGAAAAAACTCCATTCAATTATCAGGAACCATTAAGAAATGGCAATTTGAGGAATTTATATTACATGACCTATGGGGAGCTGTTCGCATGTGACGTCACAAATTTAAAACTTTGAAACCTCATAACTCTGTTATTCTTTGGTGGATTTTCGCCAAACTTTCATCAATATGTTTCTCTCATTGTTCTGCTTTTATTAAAACCAACTTGATGTCAGGGTGAACCTTGCCTTTAATTTCAAGGATATCCACATTTTATACACTCACATTGGCCTGTATTCAAAAAGGAAGTTAATCTTAGACGTCGGGTTTAGTACATCAACACTAAAAGTTGTTTGGGTCAAAAGTGATTGAATAAAAATTTGAGTGGAAACAACAGTAAATTGAAAACATTATTACCTTTTCTATGCATAAAGTAATGGCAAATGAAAGGAATTAACAACTCCTAATCAGGCCCATATTCTAAAGTCAAGTTTGACTAACTCCAGACTAACATTGAAACCTGAGTTTAGTTAAACTTAATTTAGACCCAACCTTGAATCTACGTCAGGTTCAACTTCATTTCGCTTTCTGATAGTGTGGTTAAATTGACTGAAGTCAAGTTTTGCTATCATTTGTGATTGATTACAGCTATACACATATTAAATGTTTCTTCATTTTTTTTTTCTGAATATTTTCTATTTAATTTACCTGAATTGCTTGAGAAAGTTTCTATTAGATAGTGCCACTGTAGCATGAAATGTCCCTTTAATTGATTAGAAATATCTTCGTTTTCACAGAGTTATTGCAGTATTTGGTACATGATGTGTGGCTACAGAACCCACAACGTGCAATGCATTATTTCCTTCATGTCGGCAGGTGAGGAACTGCATTAGCACCAGATAAGTCGCTGTAAGCTGTATGGACAGTTGCCATTTTTCAAGCGAGTTCAACCAGACTTGAAGGTAAATGACATGATTGGGGGTAGTCCTCAACTTGGGGTAAAACTATTCTAGAATCAAGTTAAAGATGCTATATAACATCGTGGAAGACCTGTTTAAAAAAATTGTTAAACTTTGCTATCTGACAGTGTTTTAATGGACAAATAAACACCCAAGAAGACAAAAGTTCGAACAGTTATGCTGTCACTAGTAAAATATGTGCAGATACAAATTGGCACATTACTTATTCTCAGCTGATAGGAAATTCTGCAACACAGCAGTCTATGGGGGAAAACTGGAATGGTCTCTCAATGATTTTCACTGTTTCAAAGCACTTAATGATCGTTTAAAATGCAATTTTTTTCAGGGCTTCATTTTTAGACCGTATCAAAGACACTGGTAGCATGGGGAATCATGTAGCTCAGATTTTTTAAACTGGAAACATTGTTATGCAAGGTTTCTAATGCGATCAAAAAATGACTCATTTTAAAAGAACTAGCATCATTATGCCTTGTGGTAGACAAATTTGTTGTGTAGCTTTCTATGGGATTAATTTCACTTGGGGATCGGGAAAAATTCAGAACTGGTATGATTATACTTGATTCTCCTTAAGTTAACAAATTCAAGACAAATCCTTCCAGCCAGGATATACACTCCAGCTGGTGTATAGACTGGTATATCTTTCAACCAGTTCGGTTCTAGACAAGGCATTTTTATTTCTCCCAATCATATAAATGCCATTTAAGATCAGACTTTGGATATTAAAACTTGAGTGAGACTTACGTTTAAAGTTAAACAAGTCTACAGGATCCAGGCCTAAATGCTTGGGGGAAAAATAGAACTATGAATGAAACTGCATTTCATATTTTGATTTTGAACCCATGTCTCATTTTAACCGCAGAATTCCCAGCATTTCATGGAAACATAATTCTCTGATTTTTCTTAACGGAAGTTAAAAATTCCAAACTTATCATTTCACTTATTTCTAGCTTGACATACTTCTTACTCGCCTGGTGTCCACAGAATGGACAACAGGCAAGAAAGTCGACCACTAAACAAAATACGCTTATATTTTTCCTGATTTCCAGGATGGCTGGGTACTCTGAGCATCTTTTGTGCATACAGACCATTATGTAAGAGTTCACTAACTACTGCATTCATTCTGGATACATTCATGCTGAGACACCCACTGGCATTGGACAAAAACATGCTCGAAGATCGCATCAGTAGAGAGAGGTGAATGAAGGCACATTTTGGATCCAGGTCAAAGGTCATGGTGAACTACGAAACTTGATTTCCTTTACGTTTCAGCCGTCACCATTTCCCTGGCCACTTGGAATGCAGCAACCACAGACCCCAGCTGTAACTTCTCACTTGTTCCTGCCGCTAAACGATATCTGAAAAGAAAAGAAGAAAGTGGATCAAACATATCATAAACATTAAAGGCACAAAGTCTCTTTTGCATGTCTAAAAATAACCATTGCGTAAAAAACTAGTATACAGAAGAAAATACCATGTGAGAACAGAAAGCAAGATATAGGAAGACAGAAATGCAGTCTAAGTGGAATTATAGCGACTGTTAGACTTTGATTTCAATTATTGTATTGTAGAGATAAAAATTCCTAGCATAGAACACACACTTAGCTGGCAGTTGGTTTTGGGTGCATTTTTCAAATTCAGATTTCAGATTTCACAGGCACGTCCTTCATAAATGTACTGGGGGAGGGGTGCACATGAGATTTCCTGCCTTTAAATTTTGGCAAGATATATAGTTTTGTTGAAAAAAATATGTAGGTGAGAAGTTTGTAACAAAGTACACCCATCAACAAGAAACTATACACAACTTACAATAATATGGCGACTTGAATAACTGTGATAAAGAAATATTCTGATGAGATGAAATGCTATCTAAAGGCACAGATATTCTCTAAAATGAATCTGCAATCAGAAATTTTAGGGCACAAGATAAATGGCATCTCATTTTCATATGTATGCTTGTTTTAAACTCTTCTTCACTATACACAGCACAGCATTTCAGAGAAATTAAAGAAACTTAATAAAAATTATGTAAGCAAACAAGTGAATAGTCAGCATAAAACAGATTTATGGCAGATAAGTCATGCCCTCATACCCTTAAAAAAAATAAATTGATCTTGAAAAATTGCACAATTTTAACTGAATAATGTCATATGTAGTTTACAGATGACCATAGATACTTTCTGTCCTTGAAGGGTTAAAGGCAGGAAAATACCCAAGGGGGAGGGGGATATGCCCTCATGATATATCCTAGACCAACGTTGAAACACCAGTAGTACTTCACAAAATGCCTCTCGACCCAACAATGTTCCTTTCTACTGTCCCCCCCCCCAATAAAAAAATAATTAATAAATAAATAAATAATTTAAAAACAAATAAATAAATACAAAATCCCTCCTGTGTCTCCTTCTGTAAAAGAAATCCTGGATTCACCTTTGTTGATAAATTCAGTTACTTACTCAACTTCAGCCAACTTGTCCAAAAGGTAGATCCTAACTGCTTGTGGGAATTCAACTGAAGAAAATGACAGAAAAGAAAAAAAGATTTTGAATTAATCGTTCTCAATCAGATGTCATATACATTCACTAACTGACATATTACTTTGAAATTCCTGCAAATGCATGATCAAATAAAAATTGTCATTTTATCTTTTAATAAATGTGAAATGTTGTATTTTCCAGCTAAAATGTAAGAAAAACAGAAATCTTATCCCTGTTTCCAAATAGGGAACCAAGACTGAATAAAGCTGTGATTATGTAACATTTTGTGTATACTTTTCATTTAATTTCATTCCAGCTGGTTTGTTTTGTATAAACTATCACATTTGGGTGGGGGAGTATGTTTTTCATTTATGAACTATTACATCAATTTGTTTGACCCCAGTGGTTTACTTGAACTAACTGGTATTTTGTGAACCCTTTGCAATTAGGTGGTAAGTAGATCGGAACATGTTGATCATCGTGGTATCCAGATGAGAGAGTACTAGAGTAAATCGGTTGTCACACGATGTAGCAAACTTGGCTACTACACGCCCCATGCTCCTCCCCGGCGCGAAGGGTGGGGGCGCAGTCCCTTTGGCTCCGTACGGCGCATAGCAGCACGGCCAGCGTCCGAACATAGCGGCAGCCGTCGGTGGCGGCAACCAATCAGGGGGGCTCTCGGGTGGCGGTTGAGGCTGCAAACGCTATAAAAGACGCGTGCACAGTCGCCTCGTTCTACATTGCCTGATGAAGGCTAGAAGTTGCAGCCGAAACTCGCAATACTCTTTGTTTGCTACTTGTGTGAAATCGATTTAACTCTAGTACTCTCTCTTAGGTGGTAAGTGTTGCCCAAACTCTCATAGAGATTTAACCCTAAAACAACCAGGCTATTTCTGGTCTACTTATCACCGGGGGGAATTATTAATTCAAAATCTCGGCCGCAGATCGCGCGATCGCCGCGAAAATTTGCACGCGCATAGAGCCGGATGTAAACTACAAGACTGTATAGTAAAATTTTAAAAAAATTGATCTTTTATATTTTTTAAGTAATTAATTATGCAAATAAGTGTATGAAATTATGTTTTTGTCTATATCTCGCTTACAATAGCTAGTAGAATGCTAATTTTTGGTGAAAATATTCATTTTGACATTTCTAACAATTATCTGCCAAAAAATTTGCCGAATCAGAATTAATTTCCTATGTATTTTATTGTTTTGTGAATTTCTTATGTATTTCCTTGTTTTTTCGACCTTTCGTTTTTTATTATTTTTTTGATGAACTTTGTCGGGGACACTATTGCAATCATAAACAGCATAAACTTAATCCATTTCAGCCAGTAAAAGTAAAAATAATCATACATTTATGATTTTGGCTGAAAACACAATTTGCATTGATTTTGTACACAAAATCACATTTTTGAGCAATTTTGGAGTTGCATGCATGTGCAAAAAGTCATGCAGTGTCGTAACGGTACGTCCGATTTTTTTTCGAAAATGGTCTTAAATGATGCACAAGACTTGAAAGTAAAAAGCCAGTGAACAGCGCGGTCAAAAAATTTCGCACGGCAGCGTAATCACGAAATTCGTCGAGGGGGGGGGGGGCATTATGGCCCCTCCCCGGTAGTTTTAGGGTTAAGTTTCTTTCATCTGATAAGTTATAATTTTGGGACCATATTTTTCAATGATGCGTCACTCAATGCCAGGCTTGCATTGTCTTTGTAATGCCACATGCCTAGGGTAAACTCTGTTTAAATCCAACCATACATGTCGTCAAAAGACTTCCAAAGAAAACATTTTTTTTTTTCACCAGAAAATTAGATAAACAAAGTTTCATGTTATCAACATTATCATAACACACAACGCACAATGGACGATGGACAAAATGCAGTTGCTATAACTCACTGGTGCCTTTTGTTCAGGTAATCTAAACTAGAAAACGTCAATGACGTAGCGCTCATCCGGCATCTCGCAACATCATATATCCGAAATTTCATGTGGTACAATTTTATACTGGTCAAAAAATTAATATTTGATGTCCCGGAAGGAACATGAATATAAAAAAGTTAGAGTGAGAAAAATATTGGTTTCATGCCCCGGAAGGGACATGAAAAAAAAAAATAATAATAATAACTACATGAATTATATATGATTGCACCCCCAATCCCTTCCGGGGCTCCATACTGATTTTTTGTTGTTGGAAAAAACACATTTTAAGTGGAACCAAATTAAAAGGTACTTGATATGAATAAGAACTGAAATAAATTTGTTATTTTTGGAATAAATCTGCATAAATTACCATAATTAATTAATGGAGCAACAGTTACAAATTCTTGGTAGAAGTTTAGTGTACCAAGCTTAGCTCTACCAGTTAAAGCAAACTAAATCAAAATTGGTTGAGAAATGAATGAGAAGCATTTTTTTGTGATTTTATTAGTGATTTTTAATAAATTTGCATTAATTTGCATAATGATTAATTTTAAATTTGCATAATTGATCAATTTCAAAATTTTGTGTAGAAGTCTTGAAGCCCCCACCTAGCCCTATCAGATCAAACAAACAGAATGAAAATCGGTCAAGAAATGTGGGAGAAGAAGCAATTTTTGTATTTTTGGATTAATTTTGCATAAATTACCATAATTATTAATGGGATATAATTTCAAAATTCTGTGTACAGTTAAGTGTGCATAACTCAGCCCTACCAAATAAAGCAATCACAATCAAAATCGGTTGAGAAATGAAGGAGAAGAAGCATTTTTTGTGATTTCGAAAAATTTGCATAAATTAAATATATAATGAATTTCATGATTCTGTGTAGAAGTTTTAAATCCCCCACCTAGCCCTATCATATGAAACAATCAGAATCAAAATCGGTTGAGAAATGACGAAGAAGAAGCATTTTCAAAACTGTGGACGGACGGACGACGGACGCCACGCCATGGCATAAGCTCATGGCATAAGCTCATCGGGCCCTTCGGGCCGGATGAGCTAAAAAACCCTGCAACAAAACATTAACCAGCTCAGACAGAATGCCACTTATAATGAGATACTGGGTAAAATATGTACCTGATTATGTATAGAAATGTTAAAATTATACAAAATATTTTGGAAGCCATGTCTGGGAGTAATCTTTTTATGAGTAATAGCTGATGTACGGTATCATGTGCAATTCAGCAATGCAGTGAAATGTTAATTTTTCTTATTAAAACCATAAATAAT
This sequence comes from Eucidaris tribuloides, assembly GCA_001188425.1. NCBI lineage: Eukaryota > Metazoa > Echinodermata > Echinoidea > Cidaroida > Cidaridae > Eucidaris > Eucidaris tribuloides. The sequence goes on along the minus strand of JZLH01S0231435.1, from coordinate 19,406 downwards.
AATGACGATGATGACGACGACGACGATGATCAGGAATCTGGGATTTCAGGACTTACTTCTGTGTACATAAGTGTGGACTTCCAGCAGGATGTCTTGTAGAGCTAGTCCCTTCACAGTCTTCAATTCAAAAATATCTGGAGGAGGTTGAGTTAAAGGCATGGTACAACAAGGTTTCCACTTTAAAAACTCTGAGCTACATGAGTCTCCATGCTACTAGTGTCTCTAATACGGTCTAAAAATGAAGCCCTACAAAAACTGCAGTTTAAAACTATCATCAAGTGCTTCCAAAAAGTGAAAATCATTGAGAGACCATTCCAGCTTTCCCCCAAAGACTGCTGTGTTGCAGAATTTTCTATCGGCTGAGAATAATTAATGTGCCAATTTGTATCTGCACATATTGTACTAGTGACAGCATGCCTGTCCGAACTTTTGTGTTGTAGGGTGTTTATCTGTCCATTCAAACACTGTCAGATATGTCAGATAGCAAAGTTCGACAATTTTTTAAACGGGTCTTCCACAGTGTTATATAGCGTCTTTAAGGGATCTCAACTCTACAAAGCAATAAGTGTAATTTTCCTCAGAAAAAGTAATAAGATAAATAAAGAAATTCATAGATAAGCTGGGAACCAAAACTTACAGTAAATACACGTATTCTTAACTCTTTGTGTGCGGGACCGTGAAGCCCGTGCGTGCGGACTTTTTGTCAAGAGCGCTCAGTTGTGGAAAAGGAAATTGAATGACTGACTTCAACTCTATTACTTTTCACAACATCGTTTTTAGGAAAAATGTTGTGCAGCAAAGTTGAAGTACATTTTGCAGACCTTTTGATTGCATAAAGGCTATTTGGAAATATACATCTGGATTTTGTAAAGTAGTGCCTAATTGCAACCAATATATATATGAAGTTCTAAGCGTCCTGCTTGATAATATACGACTCCATTCAAATAATACAAGAGGGTAAACCACAAGCTGCATTATAGAAACCTGATTTGTCACAACTTAAAGATGAGTCACCAAAGGTCAATGAGTAGAGATAATGAAGCGATTATCAGTGAAAAGCACGTTTTATTGTAATTGACTTTGAGTGTTCTTTTCAAAATTCTTTTCCGTCTAATCCAGCGTTCTTTTGTATTACCGGGCCTTGATTGTATTTATCGATTTTTATGGTTCTTTTAGAATCTTACATAATACCCCGTACTTGAGGAATGTAAACAATACAAAGCGAATACCGCTACCATCGGAAAATCAGTATAAATCGGGTGAATACAATCATTTCTACGTTTGAGCGTGAAATGCGAATCCCGCACGCTGCAGGGAGTGCATGGGTGCGAATACCGCGTGTAAAGAGTTAAATGTTTTATTTGATTTAATCTGAATTTGACATGCAGGAAATTAAAAATTGTGAAATAAGATGCAATGGATACTGTAATATCATCTTGTGAAGGGTATCACACATTATTACATAAATTAGGCATTTTAGTGGTGAAATAAAAAGCCATATTTTGCATGTTGTGTCATGTGTGTGTTCATCCCGGGCCGTATTCCACGATATTACCATTCTTCTGGTATTTTGCCATATTAACCTGTGCTTTGAAACCGGGCCATACATTCTGATACAGCCCGCTAATACCGCATCCCTTGCGCGTATGCGCAAAATATGTCACTGTGTAAATCGACGCTAACGCACATACGCGCTGGACCCTGGATGCCACAGCTGCAGCACCGTGCGCGATCTACAGCGTGAACACTACACGCCCAACGTAAAGAAAAAAAAATGTGGCCGTGCCTTTGACTTTTCCGAATGTAAACAAGGCCGCAAGTGAGGCAGTAAGGGAAGTCAGTGGTTCAAATTGGTTGTATGAATGTAAATAAAGTTTGAGGAATGCCTAATATATATAATAATAATTATATTGTCTGGCCTTTTTCAGGGGATACCAAAAATATCGCCCTCGCTAGAACCATATTGCACTTGTCTTCGACTCGTGCAATATGATTCTAGCTTGGGCGATATTTTCTGGTATCCCCTTTAAGGCCAGACAATATAATATAAATATTGCATTGTTTTAAACATGCCAAGGTAATAATAAAACAAGATATAAACAAACATCCATCAAAGAAATGAGCGTTCCAATTCCACAAGGAGGCAAAAAGTGAACTTAAATGATAACGATATTGATCGTTTCTGACAAAAATGAATATCCTTGAATAGTTTAAAGTGATAGGCTAACATTGTGGAACTTGAATTTAAAAAATTGTCAAACTTTGATATCTGAGCTACATAGTAGTGTTCAAATGGACAAATAAACACCCTAGAATACAAAAGTTTGGAAAGTTACACTGCCAATGGCAAGTTATACATGAATAAACAATAAAACTCGGGGCGAGTTTTATTAACCTAGGTGTACACACAGTAAGTCTATGGGAGGAAATTGGCAAGTGAATCTGGTCAACTTACGATTTTCACTTTTTTAAAGCACTAAATAATCATTTTGAAATACAATTTTTTCAGGGCCTCATTTTTAGACCTCATCAAAGACACTGGTAGCATGGGGAATCATGCGGCTCAGATTTTTTTAACTGTGGTAAATGTTAGCCAATACCTTTAATATCCTAGACTGGAAGAAAAAATATTTCAGCATTTTAGCTGGTTATCCACTCAAGTAATGATGGAATCATGCATATGGAATCATCTTTTGTATGCTTCCAAATTCTCTCCCCCCCCCCCACCCCTCGTATGGCTGGTGTAAATGTAGTCCGAAGGCTTCGACCTGTGTTTTGAGTTTTTTGACGTTTTTCAGGCATTTACGGTACGATCTTGACAGACATGTACCTAGTATCTCCTCTATACACAGTCCGAACGCTACGTAAGCTCCGTAACACTGTACTTTCGCTCTGCAGAGTTACCGAAAAGTGGTAACCCAAACGGAAGGAAAATGTCCGATTTTACACCATCTGTCACACTATCAAGTGAGAAATTAGTCCCACTAGATTGAATCAGACATGCATTTGATGACTAGACTCCTCTATGTCTTTATTTCATTGTCTTAATTTGAAAAATACAAAAAACTCACCAGAAAAGTGTTCCTTGGGACCTCTGCAGTTCCCGTCCGCGATGCGTTCGCTGATGACAAAACTAGATCTACTCTACAAACACTGCAGCGTGTCTTCAGCTAGCTTTGTCATCAGCGAATGCATCGCGGACGGGAGCTGCAGAGGTTCTGAGGAACGCTTTTTGGCAAGTTTTTTGTATTTTTTCAAATTAAGACGATAAATAAGGACATAGAGGGGTCAAGTCATCAAATGCATGTCTGATTCGATCTAGTGGGACTAATTTCTCACTTGTTAGTGTGATAGATGGTGTAAAATCTGACATTTTCTGTCCGTTCGGGCAGTCTACCTTTCACTCAGAAACCCTGCAGACCGAAAGTGCCGTGTTACGGTGGTTATGTAGCATTCGGACTGTGTAGAGAGGAGATACTAGATACATGTAAAATGTCTTACAAGATTGTACGGTAAATGCCTGAAAAATGTTAAATAACCCGAAACACAGGTCAAAGCCTTCGGACTAGTGTAAATGTAACTGTTAAAAAAAAACCGGAGAGGCTATATTTTGTCAAATTCAAATTCCCGGTAATTTAAGATATTTATGGAAAACCTATACAAGGCATTTCACACATCTGAAACAACCCCCTTCCCAAACAATCCCAAAATTACCCTGTCAGACTTTAAATAATTTTAATCCAATCACTAAGTTTTAGACATTAAATCCCACATAATTTTTGCCAATGTGGATATCAATGAAATTTTGGAATGGGCAGATATGGAATTCCATTGATTTTAAACCAGAAACAGAAACAAGGCCCAGTTATGGAGTATCCCAAAAACAAATGCCACGAGGACGTTACAGATTACTCTGCCCATGCTGAATTTGGTGAGTGATAAAGGATACTGTTATACGCCGTTGTGAAGTCATTATTTAACATCCAGTCCACAATGTTCTCAATGTCCGATCGGAGAGGATGTCCAGTGCATATGTAGACGTTCTCTTCATTGACAACATCATGGGCCATAGCTGTGCTCTAGAGAGTTGTGAAAAGAACAGATTAAAAAAAATGTGACAATTACTGTATAATCTATGATAACTCATGTATCATTGGAGATTTTACAAAAGAGCATTAATGTCTGTACAACACAGAAATGAAAAATTGCATTAAAAATTAACATCATTATACGAGTGTAGGTTGGGCACTTTCCTGTTTGAATTTAAACACCATTTTACCTGATTTATAAAAGTGTAACTACTCTTTTTTATGCCACGTCCACATAAATTCAGACCAAATTTTGATTAACGTCATTTCATAAAGAGTTTGTTACTTTGCAATATGTGCCTACAGAAACAGCTGATCTGTGTGATTTGCTCAGGACGCATGAAACACTGTATGTCACTTTTGATCTAGGACATTTCTTCTCTCTTAATGTACCACAAAAATTACAGCTCTATGGACATTGTGTGGTGCATACTTGGGCAATTCCACGGTAACGGAATTACAAATCAGAGAATTTTGGCTCATATTTTTCCGCTCTGTGAAGTACACTTATGACCTTATTCATTTTTAATACTATGATAAGGTGCGGAGGTATCCCTGCTATCACCAGGCAAAAATATATTCATTCACTCTCAGCCATTCAGAAAAAAATGAAGAATATAAAATCGGTAACGGAATTACCAGAAAATTGAGTCATATTTGCAACACTTAGGTTGGGAACAGTTCCTCTGAAATCTACAACACATTTACACTAGTCTGATGTCTAATTCCATTATTCATTATATTAACTTTACTGTGGTAA
>JZLH01S0231427.1:6176-19961 GCA_001188425.1 Eucidaris tribuloides | reverse complement strand
AAAAGTTTCGTTTATGCGTACAACGTGATGAGAACAAAGGAAACCATAGTTATAACTACATATCCCTTTGTTTGGTTGCTAGATAGCGTAACAGATGTTTGTACTTCAATATAAATCTACCGTATAATACATGTATGTAGACCTATGTGCCTGAATTACCCTCACAACAATCGTTACGTAACATCACTGATTTACACAGTAGATTTCCGTGATATATCAATCAGTGAGTGCAGTTTCTCCGTTTATACCCCTTTCATGCTGCTTCCCCCGGGGAACCACTGGGGAACCACCGGTGAATTCACAGTTGAAATCACCGGGGAAGATTCCTTTCACACTGGAGTATGCCATCCCGTTGAATTTCGTACGCGCTGTTGTGAACTTCACGTGTTGTGTGCACGTACGCGTACGCAGCTGTACAGCGCACGGCCGACCTACGCATGAACTTTGAGCTTTAATCTGCATTTCACCCGGTGATTCACCGAGACGCCCTTTCACGCTAGACTTTCCCCGGTGAACACCCGGGGAACACCCGGGGGTTCATCCGTGTTTACCCTGGACGGTTCTAGGGTAAAAATTTTCGAAAATTTAATCGGAGGTTCCCCTGGAGTTAAACCGAGTGCCCTTTCATGCTGAGAGATTCCCCGGGTGTACCCGGGTGCACCCGGGGAAAATCTCGCCAGCGTGAAAGGGGTATAATAAGCGTTAAATTATTTAGCTTGGGTGAGAGTCACCGAGATTGCTGTTCAACACATTTCTATTTCATTGCGCGATCGATCCCAGGTCTTTATATGACTAAATCTATCGATCTTATCTGTTTTATGGACTTTTTTTTATACAGAGTACAGACTACAGACCAAATAGATTGTAATATGTTTAATAGCAATACATCTTTATTATTATTAGCCTCTGGCTAGGCCTAATGCCGGGTGTGGCTGTTACAAGCACGTCACAATCGGGTGTTTTGAGATGTTTGATTTAATAAATGCATAAACGGTACAGACATTTTTTTCCAACAAGCAACAAACAAACAAACAAAATACACGAATTGTTTCACGTACCCCATTTTTCTCAGCCATTGCGTCTTGTTCTTCGGTAGAAACTCAAATCTAAAGATGAGGAATGATAGTTGAATCCCACTCTTATAGGGAGACGTTCGGGAGGAGACTGAACTGTGCGAGTTGTTCGATACAAATGGAAACGATCACGTAACCGAGATACGTCAGTAAGTGGTGAGTACACAACACACAGAGATCTATATACACTGGATTATAGATGTTACGTGCAGACAGGTATGCGTGCTTTCTCACGGCCGCCATTGTCCTACCTGATCTACGTAACTAAACTAAGAAGATTTTTTTTTCTGGTTCGGTGATCCGTATACAGGTGCCTGAGGGATATATTCCCACATGGGCGGTAATCCTAAATACTGTGGTATATATGTATTTTTTGCTGGGAAATTAGGAGAATAATGTTTATCTATTATAGATCACAAATGTGATCAGGTAGACTGTATGTAATACACTGTACTAGGTAGTGATATAGGCTTAGGAACTTAGGATAGGTTTATAGTGGTAAGTCTTACAATGATCGATTAATCGATTCATTGAACCATATCATAATGACCTTAATACGAGGTCATAAAAAGGCATTCGGCCCAATGTCAGAAAATGACGAATGACATTGGGCCAACGTCATTTTCTGACATCAGGGCGATGTTGGGCTGGCGGACATTTTAACATTGGCTCAACGTCAATAAATGATGTTGGTACAATGTCACATAGTACATTTGTACGTAACATCTATAGGGGCCTAATCCAGTTTTAAGTTCCCTGTGACATTGTGAAAAGTAATAGAATAATGTTTATCTATTATTGATCACAAATGTGTCACCGTCATGCTTGTTGCCCTCAGTCGGAGCCTGTCTGCACACAAAAGTGTGGTACACTAGGCATACAAAAGAAAACAATTATTATTTTGAAAATGTCGTCCATACATCATGAATTTAAGGATATCTTTATATATTCATTTTCATCCTTGAATCCGAACTCATGTAATTTACCTGTTTACTACTCGTTATCTCGATAATGGTTTGAAATTAACTTTTTATTGAAAGTTTGTACACTGAAATTGAAATGTTTTATTATCAAAACTGCTTTCAACATTCACATGGCAATTCGTAATAACACACAACCTGTCTATGTTATTTGACATTCGGTATTTTTTAACATATTACAAACAATAGGCCACCTATTTTATGTCTGTGATTTTTTCCACTATCTGTCGTTTACGTTCTTGCTTTCTTCTTCCCACTTATTTTCATCTTTCATCCTGTTATTTGTCTTGTTTCCTTCATTACATGTATATTCCCTTTTCATTAAATTTAATAGCATTCTCTTTAAATCTTTCCTTCCGTTACTCTTCATGCTTTCAACGTTATTCTCACAGTATCTTATTTCCACGGTTGCCCGGCTAGATGAATTTCCCCTCATCTCTTCCCAAATTTACTGTTTTATCCTTTCTATTTTCACGTTTTACTTTTTCTCTTTCTCTCATTATCTCTCCCTCTCGATACTCGTAGTCTCTGCAAGATACACCATACCCATCATCTAACGAGTGTAAAAAGTTTCGATCGTCAAAATGGCGGTGATCTGCGCCGCCTCAGTTCGAAGAGGATGCTGCCGCATCCAGTGTGTACATGCACATCGATGGTCTGATGGTGAGACACTGGCGAGATATGTGCGTAATGTTGTACACCACGTATATGCCCACACTACACTATTGTACAGTCAAAACACACAGCTTCCCCAACACTATTATTGACCGCACTCCCACTCAAATCCAAAGAGTAAATCGAGTAAAGCACTCTTCAACATTCCCTGAACGGAAAAATACATGGCCTTGTTTGAATCCATGGTTGTTACGTAACATCTAGAACTACAACAAACATAACGCTGGATATTGAAACGACTGAGTGACACCGTTGTATTATAAATATTAGTCCGTAGCTACTGACAACGCCCGAATCGTATTGTACTTACACTGATTAATCATGGTTTAACCCTAAAAAGCCCAAGGGGGGGGGGGCACAATGATCCCCCCACCAAATTTTTCTTCGCCACTTCCATAATTTTTGACGAAATTTGATCAAACTTGGTGACTTTTCCTAAAATTTTATGGCGAACATTTTGGTGTATAGTTTAGGGTTACCCGTGAAAATGTGTTGCCATGGCAACCACATTTTGATGTCAATGTGTGTCATTTCTTGTTTGGATGTTTTGGTGTTTTTTCGCTATACAGAAGAGTTACGTCGTCCATTGTTTATTTCATATCTGTTGCTCAATATATTATGTTTCATCTATTGTAGGGAACATATTCAATACCATTTCTTTTTGTTTTTCTTTATTTTGAAACAGAAAAATGGCGCAAAATAATAAAAACAAATAAAAAAATATAGAAAATTCATTTTTTTCTTATTTATTTTTCTGGTTATTTCCAATTTTGAATATTAAATCAATAGATTTGATGTTGACAAGTGTAATTCCACCAAAAAGTGTATCCAGAATGATAGAAAATGGATTTAATTCATGTTATTTAATACTTTTGTACAGACCCATACAGTGCATAGTAATTCCATAGCATAGTGCATTACATTATCACTGGTTAAGTGTGTAACACAAAATAAATCCCAAAACAGTCAAATATTATCAAAATACTCCATATTTGTTATCTAAAAATTATGTGATCTTGTATAATGATATTGGATAATCAATCACTGTAATGTTACATGGATATAAAAGACATCAACACATAGAAAATATCAACAAGATCCTTTTTTCTTGTTAAATTTCATTCAATATTATGGTAAAATATCGCCCCCATGTGGTGACTTGAGAAATTTTGATGATTGCGTTTTTGTAAAGAGTTTGCGTTATTTTACAATCGTTGCCCAATTTTGAGAGTGATTGACAAAAAGATAAAGATTTTAGAGAGGGGGGGGGCACAGATGTGCCAAATAGCTTGGGCTTTATTAGGGTTTAATTGGCCATGGGTTAACAGACGTGGTATGCTATGGTGTATAAGGGTGGTTGTCGGGTTCAGCTGCCACTTTCAACAGCAAGTGTTTATAACTCAGCGGTAACACTTTTTAAACGCTTCAAATGTGTAATTTTGAATTGGACATGTAGAAGTATAGGAGTGGATTACATTAAAACTTGTTTAAAACAGGTTTAAAAGTAATGATTATCAACACATTGAGGTTTCATTTAGGAAATGAATATCAACCACCGTAAAGGTAGTCAATTAACATATGTTAGTCGCTAATTGTGTCAACACTTCTATAGTTCAAACAATTTACATGTAAAATACACGCAAGCACGTTTTTATTCTAAGGGCAAATAGGACGGGTGGGGGTTCCTCAGTTTGCGGTACAGTTTTGCTGTCCCCTCCTCTCATTATTGTTATATGCTTCCTTTCAGTCATTTTATGTATCCTTTAATATTTCTACCCGAGGGTCATTTGCCACTGTGCCTCTAAAGACGCTATACAGTGTGTATCCCAAAAAATAGACACTTAGAAAAAAATTATTAAACATTGTTTTCGAGATTTTGAGATTATTTTTTGATATGAAAATTTTACCTTGGACCTAAGCTATCTGATGACACTGTTGGTATTGAAAGTATTTCACGCATGAGTAAGCTCAACCCGCTTTTGTGCAATAGGCCAAAAATGCATTTGCGCACAGAATTGTGTTCAGCTTATAGCCAATGTTTAATGCCTCATAGACCGGTGCTGCAGAAGCTCTCAACTGATGTGCATTGGATCCTCAGCATGCTCAGAAAAGAGCTAATATCAATTTTGTGACAAAAAAGACAAAAATGAAGCACTGATTCAGATATACCCCCATAAAAAGAAGAAAATGTCATGTTTGCAAGATGAACTGTGAATAAAAAAATGCATTTTCGTCTTTTTCAGGGGGTGGGGTTGGTAATTGTATCTGAATTATTGCTTTATTTTGTCTTTCTTGTCACAGAATTGATATTAGCTCTTCTCTGACTCTGAGCATGCTGAGTACTTAAAATGAAGCAAAAATGAAGCAATGATTCAGATACAACCCATCCCACCCTTCAAAAACAAGAAAATGACATTTTCTTCAATTCACAGTTCATCTCGCAAACATTACATTTTCTCCATTTTTTTTTTGGGGGGGGGGTGGGTTCTTTGAAATCATTGCTTCATTTTAGCTTTTTTGCCACAAAATTGATATTACATCTTCTCTGAGCATGCTGAGGATTCAATCCTTGTGCACTCAATCCTTGTGCACATCAGGTGAGAGCTTCTGCAGCACCGGTCTGTGAGGCATCAAACATTGACTATAAGAAAACAATTCTGTGCGCAAATGCATTTTTGGCCGATTGGACAAAAGTGGGCTGTGCTCACTCATGCATGAAATATTTTAATTACCAACAGTTTCATCAGATAGCTTAGGTCCAAGGTAAAATATACATATCAAAAAATAATCTCTAGTTCATGAAATTTTTGCGTAATAATTTTTTTTCTGAGTGTATACGTTTTTTTGATACGCACTGTATAACACTGTAGAAGACTAGTTTAAAAAAAATCGTCGAACTTTGCTATCTGACATATCCGACAGTGTTTGAATGGATAAATAAACCCCCTATAACACAAAAGTTCGGACAGTTTTGCTGTCACTAGTACAATTTGTGCAGATACAAATTGACACATTAATTTATTCTCAGCCGATAGGAAATTCTGCAACACAGCAATCTATGGGGGAAAGGTGGAATGGTCTCTCAATGATTTTCACTTTTTTAAAGCACATAATGATCGTTTCAAACTGCAATTTTTCAGGGTTTCATTTTTAGACCGTATCAGAGACACTGGTAGTATGGGGGATCATGTAGCTCAGATTTTTTTAAAACATTGTTATATAATGCGGTTAACCCTACCGAGTACGACACATCATTTTTTTTATGGCGCAGTCACACCTTAACGATTTAGCCAGCGTATGCCGACGTATGAAAAATTTGGCGAATACGTCGTCATACGTTGAATAAGTTATGGGTAAGTTTTGTATAAGTTATATGCACGCTGAAGCACGCTGGGCACACCTCGACGATTTAGCCAGCGTATGCCGACGTATGAAACATTTTGCGAATACGTTGTCATACGTTAAATAAGTTATGGGTAAGTTCTGTATAAGTTTTGTGTAAGTTATGTTTATGCTGAAGCACGCTGGTATACGTCGTAGTACGACGAGTTCGTCGTAAAAATTTTGTGCGGGCACAAAATTTTTCGACGTATGCCAGTGTATGATCATACGTCCCGGAAACGCGGGCCACTACGTTGTAGGTAAGTTTTGCTGTCGTTTGACATACAACGTCGTAGGTTGTTTTTGGGACGGGGAGAGTATGCACATCTTGTGGGAAGGTGGAACTATAGTGACATCGAGGAAGGTAGCAATCTTAGGCGAGGATGAATGAAAGTTGAGTAATATCAGGCCATTGAAAGCAGAAAAAGTGAGTCGCAAATTTTCGTTTTTCTTGCCAGGGGCGGAATCCTATGGCTCTGCGGAAGGGGGGAAGGGGGGCAGTGCCACGGTGCAACCCAGTGTCACCCCAGCCTACGACCTTGACATACGTCAATGCGTTTTTGTAAGTTGCTTATAAGTCGGAAATTAGCGTCACGTAATGTCTAGGCAGGGTTCTCGATTTTTTTTTCAAGCATCGACGGAGATGTTGGATAGACATGGTTTTGTATACTGCGAAGTCTAGTGCGGTTATGGTTATGGAAATTCCGTTGGAGCTAGACGTTTTTTATTGATTGATTGAATTGTTGAATTGATTGATTATTATTTATTAAAAGTATTACGAATTCAAAAGAGTTAGATTCACATACGAAGAATCATTGGTATAAATAAAATACACATAATTTTACACCAAATTTGATTATAAATTGAAAATAATTTAAACCAGTTCGTGGAAAAATCGTGACAGACTAAGAATGAAAATAAAAATTATCAAAAAAGGGCAGTTTCAGCCGAGAAAACATAAGGTAGGAAATTATCAGAACCCGAGCCTCGCCCTCACCAACGCCGGTGTTCTAGCAAAATCAGTCATATGCTGCTAAACAGCGCCGCATAAACACCAAAACACTACACCGGCTATTAGCATCCTACATCAAGTGAAATATCAACTTCTTTTCAACAGGCTTCATTCAAATCAATGGAATCGAGACCACACTTCTTTCGTCAAACCAGTTAAGAAAGATAAATCCCACAGTAATACATATCTACACATTTTCGTTTAACATTACCTCAGGACAAGCGCAATGGTTTGACCGGTGCACACATAACTTAAAATGTGTGGACGAAATCACACAGCCAACCCACAAAACAACACCACATCATCACCAACACACCACGACCACACCAGCCACCACACCCACACACACACACACGCACACCCGACACACACACAACCACACAAACGACACACCACACGACACACACATAACAACGACACACACACACACACACCACACACACACCAACACAACACACACAGAGAGAGAGACGAGACACACATACATAACACATCTACTCACATAAACACACGCCATACAACAGAACCAACGGCAATACAACACGAAACACGCATAACGCTCCACACATACAAACACACACACACAAACAAGCAAACATACGCACAAATAATGTGCAAGGAATACTGACAACAAAAAGAACAGGAGAGAAAAAGTGGAACAGACAAATTGGATGGAAGGGGAAAGGAAAAATAAAAAAAGGAGGAAGAGGGGGAAAGCAACAAGGACATAAAGTGTAGTGACAGGAGGGAGGGGATAAAGAAAAAGAAGAAAAAAAAGAGAAGAAAGAGGAGAATTATGATATAAATATTTCACGTTTTTTTTCCCGATAATATGCTTAAATAGTAGTGACGTAAAATTCACTATATAAAAGCAACGCATTATTACTATTATTGTTATTATCATTATGCACATTTTGGGTACTATCTAAATGCTTGTAAGACATGGGATCAAAGTTAATCATCAAAGTACATTTGTATACTCAATTAATTAACAAATGATTAAATTTAAATCAAATTCAACATACGAATCAACATCATTCTTATTATCGTTAACAGAATTGCTTTCCAAAGAAAATAATGACAACAAAGAAAGTCAGAGAAACGAAAGTTTGGAAGAAGAGCGAGTGAGGGAGAATGAAAAGGGGGAAATTGGAAAATACAAAAGAAATATAGGATAGTGGAAAGCATGCACAATATCGCACTTATTGTAAATTATACAAACACCACGGGATAAAACTATTCTTATATCTATTAGTTTTACATGTAGGAAGAAACAGAAATTTGCTATTTTTCAGATTATAAAGTTGTATTACTCTTGGGTGGGAGGAAAGCATTTAGTTTGTGATCCAGTTTTTGTATTTTATTGGCTACTACAAGTGATCGTCGGCGATACGCTACCCCACGCTATGGGTAAGTTAGAGTATTGTTGGGCATACTGTTGTGAACGTCGGCAACACGCCAAGCATTCGTTGATATACCCTCCCTACTCAAAAGTATTGCAACATACACTATAACTATTGAAGGGGTCTTTCTAAAATGATGTCCTAACTCCGTTTATTATTGGAAAATTACAAACTATTTGAAAAGAAATCAATGAATACACTTTCTCGTTCCTTTTCCAAGGCGGAGAGATTTTTAAAGGCAGGCGCCCCCACGACAGAGGGGATGGAACATAAAAATTCAACATTTTTTCGCCTCCCTATAGGAGTGGGGTGTTAATTCACACTAGCCTAGTAATTCGGTTTCATATTACCAATGAAACGGTTTTGATGGTTTGGAAAGACATCCAGCAAACATATACATTGAACATAATATACAACATAAACATTATATATGATAAATAAAAATAATTCAGTCTGTATACATGTAGGCCTGCATAATATTTTTTAATTATAATAATTGGAAATAAGGGTGGCCCGCAGAGCTTAGAGAGTTTGAAATGGTATGGACAATCCATACCAAATATTTATTTTAAAAAATGTAATAAGTATTATAATTATATTTTTGACCTACACGTGAATTCAATGAAGTAAATAAATGGATGTTACAATTAAATAATCATACCAAGAATGATACCATACAATCAATTAAATTGATTTTTGATCCGTATAGAATACTTTATATTGGAAATAATTTCAAAAAGTAACATTTGCATGATGGAGATCGTAATATTGCCCGATTATAGTGACATCATATTAAATATAATTATTATAACATTACAAATCATGAGTGCCATTTTAAAACTATTTCAACACTATTTCGTAGACACAAATTCCACTAAAAAGACTGAACCATGAATAATGAGGTGCTGCAGTCATTTCTAAAAATAGAAGTCTTTATTGTAATAAATTGCCAATGACGTTTTGAACGGGAATGTAACGTATTTCACTTCGGACAATTAATACTCAATGACCCATAACCGTCCCTTTTCAAATTTCACTACACTACTCACCTGAAGCCGTTCCTCTCTATACACATAATCAAGACTGCACTTTACACAATGGTAATCATTTTTTTACACGGCACTTATATTTTAGACACTGTTATGATTAATTATTCACTTAATACAGAGAATTATATAAATAATAATAAATAATATTATGATACCTATATAGCGCATAATCAATGCAAAACTGCTCTATGCGCTTCACGTATAGGCCTAGCTCTCCAGATAATAAAAGTACTTTACAATTCCTTAAAATAAGAACAAATAACTTCTGCTTTAATGAGTCAATAATTGATGTACATAATCGGACATGTGCTGGCAAACTATTTTCAGTATTTTTGGACCACAGAAATCAAAACTTGCTTCTTCCTTTTGGAATCATTCTAGGAACATGTAAAATTGTGGTGTCTTCACTATAGAGCGGAGTCTATAACTTGACCTGCGTTGTGGTTATGATAGAATTCATTAGATACTCTGGTGCGAATTTGTGGATGCACTTGTAAACGATGAAAGCAACCTTACAGGTAACCAGTGAAACTGCTTCAAAAGTGGTATTGGCCTATCACATTTCCTTCATCTACATACAAACCTGACAGAACGATTTTGGATGCGCTGTAACCTATCAATATAATAATTATGAAAATCATAACAAGGACGTCTAATTCACCCATACCCTCGCCCATAGTTTCTTCAGTGACAAACACTGTTTTCCCAGGGGCCCTGCAATTATAATCACCCCAGTTTCCACCAGGTCTCTATTTTACTCCTCGGTGCAGAGCAGCAATATGGATAAATCGTCTTGAAGACGAACGTGTGCGTGGTGGGAATCGAACTCGTCTCTCACGTGTGGAAGGCAGAGAACAATTCACGACACCACAACACCTCCACGAATACACGAATAGTCTAGTGGGTAGAGGGGGTTACCGTGCACCCCCGAAATATACTTCTAACCAGTGTTTTGGAAAACTGCGTAGAAAATGACGAGCTATGTTACCAAAGTCAAAAACTGTCCCACGTATTGTTTTTCTGCAAATTTATGCAAATCAGTGAAGTGTTGGTATAACAGAGACATGCGGTTTTAATACATTTCAATCAAAACTTTTCCTCATCATTTTGTCCGATCTATGCTCTGGAGGGTCATACACAATATGTAGATAAGTCTCTAATCAATCTGATGACTCTATGCCATCATAATTTGCAAATTAGGGCCGTCACTGGTGAATAATCATTATTTGGCACAATTTTGGCAGTTTTTAAAAACGATTTTAGCTGAAATACGGTATCAAGACTTATGTTTTAATGCAGAAGGATAAGAGTAAAAACTCATAAATTAAGTAAATAATATTATCAACAAGTTAACATACACAATGCGGCAAACAACATGCAAATTAGGGCAAGATTGCGAGGGGAAAAGGCGAATAACTTGTTATATATCTTTGATAATTTCTTCTTATAATGACAAACTGATATGCCAATATCTATGTTACAAATGTCAAGAAAGATTATCTGACACTTTTACATTTAGGTTAGCATACCATTTACATATTTAGATGCCAATCTTTGGCGTATGAATATGCGAATTAAGTCAGAATAGCTTCAAAATAAATCCTTTCGCATATCGCGGCAAGTATACGAATAAAAAAACACACACAAAAAAACACACTGTAATAAAGATCATAGAAATCTACAAATGAATAAAGCAAAAGGAAGTTAACTTCATGGATTTTCTGCCCCTTGCTTGTACACCTCAACCCCTCCCCACCTCCACTCCCATGCCCCCCCAAAAGGTTTTTATGTAATTTTTGAGGATAGGTTTGCAGAAGTCAGGTCAGTTACACTAACCTGAATAAAGGCCGCACACTACACGACTTTTGTCGTACGACTGCACCGACTTGGATCCGAAATAAAAAAAACAAAGCTTATATTTCATCTTGGATCTATTATGTTTGAATCAAATAACACAGATTTTTTGCCCAAACAGTAGTTTATTTTGAAACTGTTATTATATTGGCGGCATGTATACTTATCTCACATATCCTCCCTACTCAAAAGTATTGTAACATACAATATAACGCATGCATTTTGAGTTGGTGGGGTCTTTCTATACGGATGTCCTAATGAAGTTTATTATTGGAAAATAACAAATAATTTGAAAAGAAATCAATGAATATAATTTCTCCTTTCTTTTCCAAGGCGGAGAGATTATCAAATGCAGGCGCACCCACCACAGAGGGGTTGGAACACAAAAAAATTAACATTTTCGCCTCCCTATTGGGGTGGGGTTTTAATTCACATTAGCATCTTAATTCGATTTCATTTTTGCTGTCAAACGATTTTGATGGTTTTGAAAGACGTCCTACAAACAAAAAATGACAATATGTTCCTTTGAAACTGTCTCAGAAAGAAGACACCACGCCCTGAAGAAGAAAGCGCCTCCTATCTTCATAAGACAGTGGTAAGGAGGATACGCCTCATATTTTAGAGAAGACCTCGTCAAGTTATAATTTCTTATTCTTTCAGAATTCTAAAGGCGGTTTACTATTGTAAACATCCTACAATTTACTGTCATGCGACTTTTCAGTACATTGAATACAATAATGTGGATAGAAGACCATCATCTTGAATTAGTAGCCTTATTCAGGGGCGGCGGAACGTATTTTCGTTTGGGGGGGCAAAGACAAAAAAGGGCACTTATATGTCAAAAAGGGCATTGGGCGCATGCAGATATTTTCACCATCAGAGTAGGTTTCAGCCTGAAATTGCTGTTTTTTGTGGCAATGTAACTTCAGGCTGAACTTGAACAAAACCTATTTGAAGTGGGTTCCGATCATTAAAACATGTGCAATGTATACACATACTCCGCGAGCGAGCGTAGCGAGCGAGCGGTTTGAAAAAAATTAGAAATTTTAAGTTGTAAAACTCGCCTTGTGATCTATTCTGGCGCTAATTACAGCTCTGAATTTTTTATAGTGTTTCAAACATCAAGATGAAGAATATCTGTTTAGATCAAACATTTCTGTTGAAGTAGCTGTTTCTTCGCGGTAATGTAAGGAAGGGGAATGAGCCTGATCATTGAAACATGAAATATATCTACTCCGCGAGCGAGCGTATAGCGAGCGAGCGGTTTGGAAAAAATTGGAAATGTTAAGTTGTAAAACTCGCTTTGTGGTCTATTCTGGCGCTAATTACAACTCAAAATTTTTTGCAGTGTGTTAAATAAATGAAGAACATATAGATCAAACGGATCCATACGAATCAATGAGCAAACACTTTAAGGGGGCAGAGATGATTAAACACGTAGTTTCGTTATAAATTACACAGTCATGGTGCACATTGTGAATACGCGAAGTTCTGTGAAAGGAAAAGGGGCATTCTCCTTAAAAAGTGTGTTTCTTTGTTGAAGAGATGAAAAGGCGACAGTCGGAAATTTCCCTCACGAAAAACACTTTGTTATCGCTTGGAGAGCACATAAAATAGGGCCATGTTATCAAGGAAAAAGATGGAGAGGGCCCAATTTCTGCCACCCCCGAGGGCACTTCGGTGAGAGGCCAAATGCCATTTTTAGGCACATAATGTACCTCTTCGTTGGTAGTATTCTCTTTAATCTACGATGTGAGTCAGGGGCAAAAGTATATAGTACAAACAACAAAAATAAAAGAAAATCACCTTCAGTGACGAATGTGCTTATTTCAAATAGGTTCTACTTCACTCAGTATGGGAAGAAACTAAAAGAAGGCACATTTAACTTAGAAAAATGGCATTATTTGCCTTTAAGTGAAATGGGGGGGGGGGCAGTAGTGGGGCAAACAGTAGGAGGGCCTAATTTTGCTACCCCAATGAGGGCATTACGATGAGATGCAATGTCCTTTTTCTGCACGAAATGTTCATTGAACATAATTTACCCAATGATGTCTTCTCTGTACTGAATACGTGTCCGCGCCCCGTTAGGGACGCGCAAATGAAAAAGAAAATGAATGACACATGAAGAAAATATAACATAATAATAAAGGAGAATTGCCTTCATCGACAAAAATGAGTAGATTTTTTAAAAAGTGTCATTTCACAAAGGGCACATTTCAGTTACAAAAAGGGGTCATTTTTCTAAACCGATTTTTTTTTTTGGGGGGGGGGCAAGTGCCCCCCTGCCCCCCGGTTCTGCCGCCCTTGATCTGTGCACAATCGTAAAAATTAAATTTAACAATCGTAATTATTATTTTT
>JZLH01S0231384.1:0-11807 GCA_001188425.1 Eucidaris tribuloides | reverse complement strand
TTTTGTTCCGTCTGCATGCAAGGAAATATCATCTAGAAAAAATATTGTAAAATGCTCTGAAATGTTAGCAATGTATATTTTGATTGTTCTTTCGTATTGAGCAATGTACGGTGAAAGTTGGTCCAGAAACGTAGTATTATTCGTAGCAGTACAACTACAGCCACTATTATGATAATATTGGCAATAATAATTGTAATAAAACTTTGATTTTACATGTATTTGAGGATAAAATGAACTCCGTGACAGCCATGATTCCAGCAATATAAAATCTAATGGTTATCTTTTTTTCAGTAACAATTTGACCACGGGCCCATTAGTTATAACAGCATTTCTGTCTCGCCTTTTCACACCCATGTCAAACCCAACCCCTACCCCGTAAAACTGTTTTAATTTTGTTATTTTACGTCTAGAAAACAATTTTGATGGTGTCGTAAACCATGAATTTTAGCACCGAAGCACCACACACTGAGCTTATGTGTATATTTTCTCAGATTTAAAACTGTAAATTCAAATCGCATGAAGAAACGATGCAACGTACTCGTCTCTGTATATGAATTATGTATGTGTTTGTTCCTCTGTTTAATTTTATTCTCCCTGCGTCCCTACCGTAAAGAAATTCGCCGTCAGTGACCCGAAGTCCAATTTATCCGACATTGATTTTCGCTTTGACTTCTTATTCTTCTGTTTGTCTCAAGGAATAGTAGAAAAACAGAGCATCCACTTTAACTGACAGTCCGTCGTCACAATGTAATGCATTATACTTGTTTTGAGACGCTACATATTTTTTAGCATGATTGATCGAAGGTGATTTCGTCCTGCGTTCTAATGAAAATGAATGTCAAGGGCTTTTCGGCGCCACCATATTTTCCCCAGCAAACGTTCGCTGTTTATAATTTATGTTAATATACTTGACATTCGCTGCCCATTTCTGCGTTTCTACGAGACGATAATGATAAAGTACATGGTTAAAAAAATTCGAAGCGCAAAGACAACTCTGGAATTACGCAGGCTTTTGGTAAACGTGTAGTTAATATCTGTCCGGAGGGAGAGGATCAATGAGAAAAAAAGTTGCTGCTCCGGGGATCAACCAGATAGACTTGGATAAATACACTTTGAGTTAAATGTTTGTTTTTCAGCGTGCCTGATACGGGTGATTATGGGACGCCGCATAAACACAAATCACATGATATGACAGCTCGAGTATTCCCACCAGGGTCTACGAGTGCACTTGGAGAGACTCAAGTTCAGTTATTCGTGGGTTAAAATTCGCAGGTAATGGCTTTGTGGAAAAGAGATAATGTCATTTTAGACGTCATTGTTTTTATTGGTGCGTAACCGTTTCGTTCCCATGACGGCACTGAACTGAGTACGTGTGTTTCTTACTGGATAGAAGATAGAGGTAAACGGAGGGGGAGGATGAAGAAGGAGGAGGGGAGGAAGGAGTAGAAGGAAAAGGAGGAGGATGGGAGGCAGAGAAGGTGAAGAAGAAGAAGATAGAAGAGAAGGGGAAGAAAACGAGAGCAATGGGGAGAAGATGGAAACGGGCATGAGTTAAACCTGAAATTGCTTTTAGTCCTTTAGCGCAAAGTTCTTTTAAAGTAAAACGATGTATTGTGTGCATTCCAGAGGGGACTCGAATATAAAAAGTCAAAACATCTAACAGTAATGAAATAGAAATTGCTGCAAATGATATGATGTTTTTCCAATTTTGTAGTGGTGTTTTGTTGATTATATATCACCAAGTAGTTTGTTTGTTTTACATGCCACACAAAGACATTGGACTGAAGAATTTGAAGCCTTTGCCGTCCAATCTTCTCAGAATTCTAGCTCTTTGTGAGGACTGTTTCCTCTCCCCCTTCTTGTGTTCATCGCTTTAAAACTCCCACTTTATTCTTTTAACTGAATCGTCGGTGTCCAAAATACCGAAGCAGAACCATGACAACGTAGAAGCAAATATCGCATACATTACTTTACTTGGATAGAGTACTATTAAGGTTTCAGCTTTATAAAACCATTTGCACCGTTGTTATCCTGTCATGTGCACTATTCATGTGATTCATGAAATCCCTCGTGTACATCATCAAACACCCACCTCGTAGTATTATACTCATTTAAGTCCAGTCTACCTTCACTAATTCGTCTGGAAAGTGATTTTAATGTCATTTTGGTAAAAGGATTTCAGTCATTCAAAACTCAGAAACATGTTTGGTGGAGATCTGTCTGCTATATAGATTGAAAACCTTTTGAAAAATTCCTTTCCTTCTTAAGTTTTACGCCTTCCTTTCTAGGTTTCTTTTTCTTTTCTTTTCAAGTCTTTCTTCTTACTCTTCTTCATTTCCTTTTCCCTCTTTTTATTCGTACTCTTCTTTTCTTCTTCTACTCTTCTTCTCCTTCTAATTCTTCATCATTTTCTTCCCCTCTTCCTCTCAAATCTTCAATTTCATTCACCATCATTCTCGTCGTTATCATTGTCATAATCATTTTTCAGTAGTACATTACTAGTTTACTTCCTCAAGGAAGATGGGATAAATTACTAATAACGACTGTTGGATGTGTATTCTGATGACGAAAGATAGCTCTACATGCAACAAAATGCAAAATCAATGTTCGTTTTGTATAACTGTGATGAGGTTTAGTTGCTTCAAGTTGTTTCGAAATGAATAAATACAATCAAGCCAGTTGGTAAGGTACTTTGAGTAAATGAAAAGGGCGGATAATGATCAACAAAATAATCATACAAATTATGACCAGTGCATGTACCAGTACAATTTAAGAGGACACTTAAATTGTGGACACCACATCAAAAATATGAAGGAAATATAATATGACCATCCGTTGGATGCGACAAAAAATGTTGAGTACCAATGCAACTAAGTTTTTGTCCTGTGTGTGTGCAGTACTTAAAAAGAATTAAAGACATTTCACGCATCAATCAATCAGTCAATCAATCGATCGATTAGATAATGCATTGCTATCACATTCTCCTGTCTTGATATCTGTCTGAATACATTTCTTGACCTTTCTTCCATACAAACTGCTCCCTTTCAGTCTATATAGTGTGAGGGACTGGTCCTCCTTTCACCAAGACCAACAACAGTGGTCCTGTCATCGTTATTGTCCTTTCATCGGATTAACGTCCGATCAACAAGTCCCGCTAATTCGCATTTCAAACTGGAATTGAAAGTGCATTAAGAACGTTTTAAGAGCCTTTCAGATCTAAAAAGCATCGGCATCTTCCGAGTGGTTCCGACCCCGCCCAATCCATTAACCCCCCTAATTGACTGTCCCTTTTTTCTTCTCCATTCTGGTGGAGCTAATGAAACTATTATCAATTTTCCTCCTCGTTTACCATTTTACTACACTCTTTTAAAGGTATCGTATAACAATGTTTCCAGTTTAAAAAATTCTGAGCTATATGAGTTCCCATGTTACCAGTGTCTCTGATAAGGTCTAAAAATGAAGCCCTGAAAAAATTACAGTTCAAAACGATCATTAAGTGCTTTTAAAAAGTGAAAATCATTGAAAGACCATTCCAGTTGATCCCATAGACTGCTGTGTAACAGAATTTTCTATCAGCTGAGAATAATTCATGTGCTCATTTTATCTGTACATATTTTACACGTGACAGCATTACTGTCTAAAGTTTTGTGTTCTAGGGTGTTTATTTGTCCATTCAAACACTGTCGAGTATGTCAGATAGCAAAGTTTGACAATTTTTTAAATGAGGCTTCCACAATGTTATATAGTGTCTTTAATTTCAAAGGACATGGACAGCGACAGACATGCACGCCCGTACCAGGGATGCACGTCGACACCGACAACGTGCATATTGTAACGTGAACATCAATGAGGTACAATTATTCAGGGCACATTCTCTTCAAATGCGCGAGGATGACACCGAATAATACATGTATTGTACAATTTGTGATACATTATACAACAACCAACACCAAAGTATTTTAAACTTTGCATTGCAATGTATAAGAAGAAATTAAAAATGATAATCCAACCGAGACATCCAATGCTTTAATTCGTTGCATTAAAGGTAAATGACATGATTTGGGGTAGTCCTCAACTTGGACTGAAACTACTCTAGAATCAAATAAATTATGCAAGGATTCCCCTGTGGAAATCTTGTAGTCAAACGTTGACTCATTCTAAAATAAATAATGTCAATATCCCTCGTAGCAGGGAAACCTGCTGTGTGGCTCTCTATGGGTCCTATTTTTATCGTACCCCGATAAATTAAAATACTTGTATGTTCACGCTTGATTCTCCTTAAGTAAACAAATTAGAGACAAATCCTCTCAGGTGGGAGATCCACTCCAGCTAGTGTATAGTTGGTATATATTTTAACTCATTTAGTTCTTGAGGTATTTTCAAGTGTTCCCAATCATGTAACTAACCTTTAATGTTGAAAGATTCCACAATAAACAGCCAGTTACATAACCAAACTATTTCTTTTCCCTGTTATGACAGCCTCTTCTTTAAAAGACACATTTGGAGGCAGTGCATATCTTTTGCATGCTAACAAATTAACAAATTGTAAATTGGGATTGTGTATATAGGCCTATACACTGTCGTGTATAGAAGAAAATACCATTTAAGAACCTTTAGCAAAGTATAGGAGCAAAAACTTAGTTTGATTGAAATAATTACAGGTGTAGTGACATTTGGATATGCGTGAACATGACAAATTCTAGGCGTACATGTAAGTCTCATGCAAATTTTTATTTATATACCAATATGTGAACACTGAAATAATACTTCTGAACTGACAAGGTGTAAAAGTACTAAAAACTAACGTTTTGGTGGAATACCGTGCCCCAAAAACAATGCTACATATGCGATCGTTAATTTCTTCAAAGTCATTCAAAATATGGCATTGGTAATTATTTCATGGGTTAGAGCATTCTTTTTCCAACAAAATGATACCATGATCATTAATTTTGATTGAGGTGTTTGGATCTTAGGGCTATTTTTCTGAGGCAATGTAATTTCCCAAATTTGCTATTTGTTAACCTCCAGCGATCATCAGAACACCGAAATATTCTCACGTTACGGTGTGCCATAGAATAAGGTATGCAGAAACAAAGGGCAGGAATGCCCTCGCTTTGATAAGGAAGACGATGTGAGCTGCATCTCCATTGTCAACGCGGTTTGTCTGGTATGGCACACTGAGACGCGAGAATATCTCGGTGTTCGGATGACCGCCGCTGATGAAAAATTGGCAAATTTGGGAAATGACATTGCCCCGGAAAAATGGCCATAGGACCCAAACGAATGACTCAAAATCAATGATCATGGTATCATATTGTTGGAAAAAGAATGTTCTAATCGCTGAAACAAAAAAACAATGACATATTGCAGATGATGTTGAAGAAATTAGCGATCACAGGTGTAACATTCTTTCTGGACCACCCTGTATAGCGGACGTTGACTGGTAGTATATCTACCATTTTCTCTGCCCATAATGTAATCGCAAACTAAAATTGTGTGGATAGCAGGAGCCGTTGATCGCAATCGCGCGTAATAATATTCCATTTTTATAACATTAATTGCTCACATCATAACAAATTTGAAATAATGAACACGGACGTGACCTGCGGGTAGAAACATTCATGGCGCTCTTATTGTCACTCTCCTTCTTGCCTGAACCTATCAATATGGGAATCAGAATTTCCGTCGGCTTATTCCGCGTGCATGGCGCATGCATGAAAGAATACCGCAAATTATGATTAAGAGTGCATTCTTCTCGAAATTTTTCCTGGAGGGTAAATGCAGCACTATTATCTCCCATTGAATGCCATATTCCTCTCTGTAAATTATTTTATTGAATTAAGGGACTTACCGATATCCTTTTTATCACCTTAATTTCATAGCGGTTTCTCGACTCGTGCAGTGTCTCATATTTCTTTTCCCACATGGCTGTAAGGAGTCATTTCGTTTTCTCTCTTTTCGAGGGACGCGGTATCAAATTTCCCACTTTTATTCGGTCAATGGGAACGGGGATAATACTCAAATTTTATGAAATTTAATAGTTCAGCTATTTAATCCTGACAAAATCGTCGACCAGTGATGGGTTGAGATTTGCCTACGCTTCCTCTGCCTATTTTCCTTTATTTCAATTCTTTTCCCGTTCATGCACTGTTTCAAATTCTTTGTTCGGATGCCGTGTTGTTTTGCGTTTACGAATTTTATCGATGTTCAATATGACGATGCTAATGTCTTCAGCATTCTAGAATATAACATTTATGTTATATGCAGGGTCCGCTGGTAGAGCAGTCTATTTGACTGAAGTGGCTATCCTGGGTAAATAAGACGTTATACTATTATTATTATTATTATTATAATTATAAATAGAGAATAATTGTAAGTATAATCATGTGGAGTGTTCTTCTATTATGGTTCAGTCCGTTCAGAAGTTTGGACCATGAAGTCAGCACATAATAAAAGGCTAGGAAGTTTGAGATGTAGGTGTGGAGACGGATGGAGAGGATAATTAGCTCCGATGGAAGAGTTATGAGAAGCGGTATTAAAAGACTGGAGGAGGAAAAATGGATAGAATATATCCTTGGATATGATGACCTCTGAGACATGTGAAAGATGGCATTATTTTAGGGAAGGATAGAAGGGAAAGGCACCCAGGGGTATAATGATGATGTTGGATAACACAATAGGCCTACAGGTATATAGGAAGAGAGCCATAACAAAGGTTGAAGGAAAGGGTGCGACAGCCAAGGATAGCGTACATTTCCTTGATGAGACATGCTATACAGCAGTGCACTCGAGAAGTGGACATTTCAAATGTGGTCCCATATCAATATAGTAACTTTCAATTGTTTAAGTGTAATTCATTGTTTCAGAATGTTCGGAGCAATTTACAATAATTTGTTTTAATTTTACATTTCAAGACGTTCGCTTCGATGTAGAAAAAAATACCAAGACATATGCCTTTGACAAGCGGGCAATGCCGTGACTCAACTTTGCACATGTCCATATTTCCCAATCCAGTCACGGACAAAAAAAAATGCCGCATAATTTTGTGTAGGGGCCGATCGAGTATTCTGTTGACAACAAACGTCTTTTTTGAGAAACGTTCTGTCCCGAAGAGAGAGCGCTTCAATCACACTTGTACTGTATACGCGGGCTGTAAAAGTACATTGTCTGACAATTTGTCACTGTTGACTCTCCGTGCGTTTCCCGCCAAAAAAATCAACACGTCCATGCTTCTTTCTTTTCTCCGTTCGCCCGCTTCCTCGATGGCCAGCCTTCGTCTGTTTGATTTCCATGACTAGATTGATCGTGGTCTGGTTAATAAAGAACGGCGAAGAAATGATTTTTTTTCTTCCTTTAAGTTTAGTGTAGGCACAGGAATATGCCGAGAATAACGGCAAGAAGCTCCTCTGATAGGCAAGCATTCCTTTCCTTTGTTTTTCTTTCTTCTTTCCTTACATGTAAAGTTTACATGTATGTGCTTTCTTTCATTTATCTTTCTTTGTTTCTTCTTTCCTGTCTATATCTTTCTGTCTTTTATTTTTGATTTCTTTCTTTTTTTTTCTCACCTTTCTTTCTTTCTTCCATTCATTCTTGATTGCTTTCTGTCTTGTCGTATCTTTCTTTACTTCTCTATCTTCTTTTCGACGGACAATGTGAATTTAAATTTAGGAGTGTCACTGATTTCGTAATTACAGTTTGTTAAGAAGTCGCCAAAATTATATTCAGTATCTTTTGCATGGAACCGTCTGCATTTATCTTTACGCCTCTTATTGACCATCAGAGAATGACATTCCTTTTTTGAAATCAATAATGACCATGCAAATAAACGATGTCCCCAATTTTAAATGAAAAAATGCGACAATTATTACTGTACAGTGCATCCCAGAAAACACAGAACCCTAAAACAAAGGCTTATTTCGCGGAAGCGATGGAGCGTATTATAAAACAAGTTCAAAATACACTTTGACTTATGCTCTTTCAAATGACACATTAAGCAAACTTATTTATTCATGCATCTCTGAGTACCAGGACTTTGAAAGGCTAATGTCAAAAACCATTTGCTACACTTTATGGTTTTAACACTGCAAAGAATTAAAAAAAAGGGAGATGGACAGGTGATGTGCACAGTGTCAAAGCCATAAAATGGAGCAAATGTTTTTTGACATTACAATTTTAAAGTTATAGTACCAGAGATGCATGAATAGAAAGGTGTACTTAATGTATCATTTGAAAGAGCATAAGTCAAAGTTTATTTTAAACATTTTTGTAATCATACGCCCCATTGCTTTCGCACAATAATCCCTTGTTTTAGGGTTCTGTTCTTTTCTGGGACGCACTGTATGTTGCATAAGCCTAATATTACATGTACTTGCAAGGTTTCCGTAAAATAAAGCATGATTATGCCCTCCCATGTACTATTTGAACCAAATGCATTTCTGGAAGAGAAAAAGTTATTTTTTAAAGCAAAGACTACCTTAGAAAGAGAGAGTGGGGTTTCAGTTATTTTCATTCTTTATGGTGTCACTGAAATAGATACTATTGATCTTGCTAAAAGTAAGTTTGGAAATAATAATGACTGAGTTTTTAGGTACACAGACGCAATATAAGCTTCTGCCAAAAAGTACACTCGCAATAGTTATCTCTTTAATTTTTACCATTCAATCCTGTATCAGACTCTGTTTCTGTTGTATCTCTGTATGGATGTAGTGATACAAATTCTGAAATGATACCCTCGTCTTTTCACTGCTATCTTTTTAACCCTTTTCCTTGTCAGTTTTCTTTTAAATTTAAATACATGTAACTAACTCTCTAACTTAACAAGCATACGGTATTTGTAGGTCTGTACCAAAGTTCCAAAATAGCATGCTATTTTCCCCCAGATGACCATGATATTTTTGATAACACTCACAGACTTAGGAAACAATATTTAGTTGTTGGTGTTGAAGCTTCCAGTGCTGTCACTGTTCATATTACCGCCGCTGTTGCTGCCGGCTTTAGTCATATTTACTGATGCGTTTATAAAATGTTGTTTGTGCTGATGTTGCTGTCTTCTTGTCATGTCTGTACATACATGCCCGGGATACGACCCCATGCCCATACAGCTGCTGTTTTGTTATGCAGTGTCTGACTGTCTGTATAATATTATTAGAACGTTTTCCTAAGCTGAAAACGCTTTCAAATAACGATTGCAAATCCGAACAAGTGTTACTTCTTTGCTGTTTACCTGCGAATGAGAAAAGAATAGAAAAAGGCGGAAGAAGAAAGAGAGCGTCCGTATTGTTCGTCGGCACTTTGATGATCCGGTCTTGAATAGCTGTTTCTGAATCACCCTGCGAGGTTTCTCAGCTCTATGATTGTATCACGAAACCACGCGGTTCGACGACCCACCTTCCCTTTCTCTTCTAATGAAATAGTCGAACAAAAAGCTGTCGATTCCCCTCGCCTACACTCATAATGACCAGATCAACCGAGATTAATTCCTAACGGTCCAATTTACGGACTTTTTCTTTCATTTATAACGTACCATCGAACAACCCTACATTGCTTTTAATCAGGTTTTTCACTGGTAAATAACGTTCAGGAATTGGCTCCCAGTTACTTTGCGTCTCGACGTAACTGTGGGCAAATGTGTGGTCGTATTGGTATAGACAGCGGCTTTCGCAACATTGTTAGGTCTGATGGCTTATCTATCTAATTATAGGGGTAATAAGTTATACCTTTACACCTTTACGTTCTTTGAGTATTGTTAGCATGACGAAAGGCTGATCTCGTCTCCTGTAACTTGCACTATTTTCGACTCATGATTGTTGTCGAGGGTCGTGTGTATTTCAAAGGACTTTCACGTCGTGAATATGTGAGGCATTCCTTCATTTTATTCGGTTACATGTTGTTGAAAATCAATTCAAAATTCCCATTTGCAAGGAAAATATCCCAAGTATCAAATGATAAAGCAAACAATATTGTACTTGTATCCCGGGGGAAGTCGCCTCTCCGACGGCCTGATCCGCAACCGCGTGTCACAACAACCTGGCTAGAAATGGCACCCTAAGAACGGGCGGTAACGCTACAATTACCAAATTTTGTGGAACCCTAAATGGGGCGTAAATGATGAGAAACGCTGACCCGAAACGGCGCGACCTGCCCGATGAAATCCACTCATTCTGAATACCACTAAGTGGCGCTGAACTGAAATGCCACTAATTTAATATCCTAAGTGGCGTAAACAGTGAAATCAAACTAATCGTTAATTCCCTACCCAATCTGTCTTTGCTCATCTAAAACGTTATGACATTGCAGGAAACCCGGAAAAAAAGTTCAATCATAATTCATTTTATAATTTCCTTAATTAAAAACGTCATTCTGAGCTGGTTAATCCAGATGTACTCAATTTGGCAGCCCGCTAAGATGGCGTAGCATCTACAAACCAAATTAGTAACCTCAAATGGCAGTAGACATGTGAGAAAAGGCAGCCCCTAAAGCGGCGATTGCTAGCGAGTTTGAGTTGAAAAAGCTAACCCTGTTTCTCCCAAAGAGCGAATCGGACGACGTCCGCAAGGCTGGGAAAAGGGACCCTTTACGACGGCTTTTTTCCTCTGGACATGCGGGGTGGAGCGTAGCAGGCCGTGTGAGAGGCGACCTCCGATACCCGGAACTTGTTGATAGTTTTAGTGAAACAGAGTTTATTTAAAGACTCTTAACGGCGTCATGAAACAATGTTTCCTTGCAGTTAAACATCTGAGCTGTATGGTCCTCCTGATTCCCCCAATTCCAGTCTCTGAAAAGGTCTCACATAAAGCCCTACAATTGTTAGGTTAAAATAACCATTGAGAGCTTTCAGAATTAAAAATCTATGAGCTATTCCATTCCAGTCTTCTGTGTTCCACAAAACATCAATTCATGTGTTGACATTATCTCATGTTTTGCTGGTGACAGCATGACAGTCAAAAATTTTGTATTTGTTCATACAAACACTATCATTACTATCTTAATATAGGTCAAAGCAAAGTTTAACCATATGTTATTTTTAATTCAACCTCCATTATGTTGAAAGGTGTCTTTGAACTTACATAGTTAACAATTTAATTCGGGTCTACATGCATGTACATGATACAGCTACGCTTTAGTCATCCGTATTCAACCATACATGTGTATTTATGTGTTCGTGTCTGTGTGTTTCTGCTTGTGAAGATTGTGTCTATTTATGCAGTCCGTCCGAATCTCAGTGACAATCACTTTTACCCCCGATCGTAACTCTGGCCGTAGCACGGATGATGTGGCCGTCACGAGGCCGCCGCATCTGACTGGGTCATGTTTATTCACAGATTCAAGTTTCTCGAGGACTGACAATTTTTGAAGAGCTACTGTCGGCGCGTTTGCATTCAAAGCGAGCGATTTTAATAATGACTGGATTCCTATACACTTACCGATGTTGTCACTGGCGTAAATCCCGGGGGATGTTGTATACCCCCCCCCTCACACACACACACACACACACACACACACACACACACACACACACACACACACACACACACACACACACACACACACACACACACACACACACACACACACACATATATTTTGGGGTTGGGGGTTTGCCTGTTTAATCAGCTCCCTTTTTTCAATGAGAACTATTAAAGAATAAAGTAGTTTATTGCTAATTTCGTCAAAATGTCAAATGGATATATAATTGTGAAAATTTCAATACATGTATGAAAATAAAGGTGGACAGCACCTTAAAATGCGTTTCTACAGTCTTATACCTGTATTTCAACATTTCCCAATCAAGAAATATATGTGTGCGC
>JZLH01S0231372.1:0-15414 GCA_001188425.1 Eucidaris tribuloides | reverse complement strand
TGGTTAGAGGTCAAAGCTTGCAGTTATCTGTGTAGTACACAACATCTGCATGTTCATAGACCGATAGCCAGATTACCCCAGGTTATGAAGAAAAAAAAAGAAGAATAGTTGGGTATCCAACCTCTAGTCAAAATTTTGCCACGACAAGCACAAGCCACTTCATGATTCCCATTTATGCATGACAGAACAAACTTTTACCAAGTTTCTGCTATAAAGGATTTGAAACACTGGATCAGATTTTGTAAACTTTATGTGATAAACCACATACATGTATGCACCAAATGTATGTTCAGAATCTACAGGTGAAGGTATTCTTTTGAACATTATTAGCAAATTTATAACAAATTATGCACCACATTGCTTTAAAATACTCTACTGAAACAATTTAAGGGTCCCTGTGGGTGTAAAGCAGAGTTGCCAATTTCTGTGAAACAATTTGCATGAGACTCCCATAGGCCATTCCCATAACTGAGGGGTCCAAATGTGTGAAATCAATAGAAATGCAAGGAAAATCAAACAAAATATTTGTGTGAGGAAGGGCGAAAAATCAGGAGTCTCACCCTCTTTGCGTGAGAGTTGGCAGCCATGCTGAGGTATCAAGTGGTTATTTGTGATAGATTGAATACTAACTTCAAACTGCCTTCTTCCAAATGCAAACTTGATTAGTTAACTTCTTAATGAATGGAAAGGAATAAACTACAGTAACTGTAATTTTGTCATCTTCTCCTCCTCCTCCTACCAGGGTCCCGTTTGGTGCCTGTGCGTCTATGGTGATCTCCTGTTCAGTGGTTCTTCCGATAAAACCATCAAGGCGTGGGACACGTGTACCAACTACACCTGCCAGAAGACGCTAGAGGGACACATTGGCTGGTCATGGCTCTCTGCACACATGGGTAGGTTCCTAGACAATCATGGTATATGCCATCCAGCCCCCGTGTTCTATGTGACCCACTAAACTTGTCCCACTTCATCCAGTCAAACACGTTTAACCCGTTGGAGACTAAGTACGAGTTAACTCGTGTTGGGGTCTAGGGAAAGTGTGTGTTATAGCGAAATCAAATCATCTCCAATGGGTTAAATCTTTATTAACTATATTTTCATAAGTAAACTTTGAGTTAGTTCAGGATTCTTAATATTCAGTGTGCAATTTTTACAAAATAGACACACATCTTTCATGCATAGGTTTGAATGAGTTGGTGTACATTCCAGAATTGTTTGATATTGAATAAGAGGATTTGGAATAATTTTTAAACCCCTATAGTTTTCATTGATCTCTGACAATTGATGTACTTGGCAAGGAAGAATTAATTATAATCCATTTCTGTTGTTCTTCATGAAGGATTCTTTGTGATCTATTTTGGAATATCTTTTTCGTTAATTTTTTATACGTTTTAACTGTCTAAACATTCTAAGCGTTAATTGAATCGTTATTGATTGTGTGTATCTGTTGTGTTGGTACCTGTATTTCAGAGACACTAATTTGATCAATGTGTACATAATGTTAGCATCAATCTTGTGTTAAACATGTTAAACATTGTTGTGTTAATGTTGAGAATATTCCAAGATTAAGACTTTTTTGTTTCATTTCTCCAGGAATCGCCTGTACAGTGGATCAGCAGACTGCACAATTATGGTGAGAACGTACTTAATGTTGATTGAAAATTAATCTTTAAAAAGTGTATTATTGTTGGTTTAATTCTGTCAATTCTGTTAACAAACTAACCCCTCTGTTGTCATACAAACATCATGGATGCACATTGTCTATTTGCTACATATTTATGGCACATCTTATTTTATTGTCTGTATTAAAGGTTTGGATTCATTGACTTGGGATTTCTGCAAATTTTGTAAGATGATATACACGTAAATTTTGTGAACTTATGAAAAATATTACACTAGACCTTAAAGATGTTGAAGTGTGCAAAACTTAGTTTTCCCTTAAGAAATGTAAGATTAATTTCAAACATTAATGGAGAGATAGATATGTAATCACCTGCTTGTGTATGACATGAATTAAAAAAAAAAATCCTTTATCAAAAACACAGGTCTGGAACATCGACAATCTGGAATTGGAGAAGACCATCCCAGCCCACGATAATCCGGTCTGCACATTGGTGGCAGCAACACATGCTGTTCAGCGGGTCACTCAAGGTCATCAAGGTATGGGACGTCCACACGCACCAGCTAAACGAGAGTTGACCGGATTGAACCACTGGGTGAGGGCGCTAGTCGCCAACGGAAACTATCTCTACAGTGGATCGTATCAGACGATAAAGGTAAGATTTGGCATGATTTTCCCCCGTTTGTGCATAAGCTGTGTAATTTATGACTAGAGGCTATGTTTTCACAAAGTGTCGTTCATAAATATCAACATTAGACTTAAAATAACACCAGCTGCAAAAGTTAATAAACTGAGTTTGCTCTATTAATAATATTATGCAGTTATGTTTTATTTTTGTGAAGTTTTACGACTAAAGAACCACAAACATGCTCACTTCCTGACATACAAGTGCCTATACAAAGTGAAGGACAATACAGAAAAAATGCAAAAATGGAATTGTATAAATTTCCCGTCTCGGAGCACAATCACACACACAAAAATCTTGTGCAAAATATATGGCATATACAGTATTTGTTGCCGGACCAAATATCCACCGGGAGAAGTTTAACACAATCAAATGTTTATAGACTCACCATCTGTGACATGGTGCAAAGAGACACTCAGAATTCCTGTCATTTTTTGTTTTGTTTCCCCCTCCCCCTTTAGGTTTGGGATCTGAACACACTAGAGATCGTTCACAGTCTTCAGACGAGTGGGGGCAGTGTTTACTCCATCGCTATCACCAACCATCACATCATCGCTGGCACGTACGAAAACTGCATCCACGTAAGTCGCGTGATTGTGTCATATTTCTTTGCTTCTGCTACAATCTGGTACAAAGGGTTACTATGATTTCTGGTTGTCCATGTGCCCATACATAATGTTGTATTACCACTACGATCTAATGGCAAATCAGAAGATTTTTACCAAACTTGGTAGAAAATCCAGTGATATTGGAAATATGAACAAAGCTTATTTTAGGTTTCAAATATTGAAGATTACGGGTGATTACGTAATATGCGATTCCGTTGCCACGTAATGTGAGAAAGAAAAAGAGGAATTTTAATTGAACTTCGAGCAAGTCTGTGTGACAAGATGACTGGAGATGGATTTGAGGGGGTCAAAGAGTTAAAGGTCAAAGGGTGTAAATCACCACAATCAAAAATTTTTCATCATGATAACAAGTCATGATGAAAGTAGGTATAAGTGAATGATGATTTTGTGATCAGAATTAATTCTTAGGAGATTAAGATGATAGGTCACTGACTGATATTAAAGTGATAGGCTAACATTGTGGAGCTTCAAATTTAAAAAATTGTCAAATTTTGATGTCTGAACTACAAAGTAGTGTTCATATGGACAAATAAACACCCTAGAATAAAAAAGTTTGGAAAGTTACGCTGCCAATGGCAAGTTATACATGTACATGAATAAACAATTAAAACTCAGGGCGAGTTTAAATAGCCTAGGTGTACACACAGTAAGTCTATGGGAGAAAATAGACAGGTGAATCCAAACAACTTACGCTTTTCACTTTTTTAAAGCACTAAATAATCATTTTGAAATACAATTTTTTTCAGGGCGTAATTTTTAGGCCTTATCAAAGACAATGGTAGCATGGGGAATCATGTAGCTCAGATTTTTTTTAACTGTGGTAAATGTTAGCCAATACCTTTAAGCTCTTACTCTGGTAATCATTAGACAAATTATATGGCATTATTGTCTGTAAGGTTTGCAAATAAAGAAGAAGCTGCAATTTCTTGCTCAGATTATGACAGTACATTCAATAAACTAGTTATCTCTGTTTCTCTCTAATTCAGGTTTGGGATAAGAATGACTATGCCCAGGTTGAGACATTGACAGGTCATGTTGGTACAGTGTACGCCCTGGCAGTCATCAGTGCACCGGGAACGACGAGAGTGTTCAGCGCATCCTACGACAGATCGTTAAGGGTGAGTGATGGCTTGAAATATCTATGCTACTCGACTTCACCATGTTTGTACATCATGCAGACCTGTTGCCATGATATGTTTAGAGGCACTTTACTTTGAGGTATTTTTTTTTTTTTTGGGGGGGGGGTAGTCATACATGTATGTGGTATGGCACTTTTGTTACCATGATAACTTTGGAAAAGATAGAACTTAGAATAAATTTTCACCATGTTTGTGTTATCATGGAAATATATTGATAAGAATTAAGAATTAATGGCCCAGAGGTTAGTGTAGAGATCATTGAACTTGAATCAGTTGAGAAATAGTTTGAGAATCTCATGTAAAGTTGAATAAATATATAAGACACAAGAAGGATATACTGATGTTTATCAGTTTGTGGCATAAATAGGTCAAAGGTGAAGGTCATTTGATTTTTAAAAATTGTTACCGCAGTAACGTGAGAGAAAGTTTCATTGATATTTTTTGTATCCCTAATATACAAAACAGTGATTTATTTTGTAAACATATTTTAGACTAACAACCAATAACTGTTTTTCCTCATTTTCAGGTATGGAATATGGAGAACATGATCTGCACCCAGACATTAATCAGACATCAGGGCAGCGTTGCTTGCCTCGCTGTCTCTAGAGGGCGCCTTTTTTCAGGAGCAGTTGACAGTTCGGTCAAGGTAGACTGAACATCTTTTTTTTTTTTCGTGTGTTGATGTTAGATAGTTTGTTTGGAGGTAAACCGTTGTCTATCAATGTTGTGAGATGCTTCTTCCACTAACCCTCTAACCTATAAACTGGAATGAACAGTGATTGTGCCTGGTAGAAGGAGGGCTGAGTAAAGCAATATAAAGATAGTAAAAGTGTTTTTTTTTTTACCTTGAGTTATTATTCATTCTTAGCAGAGTTGGTGGATTTAAATCATTGATTGGTTATGTGGCAAAAAATGGTTGGAAAAGTAAAGAAAACAATCAAGATTGTTTTGCATGTTCTGGTTAAAACATCAAAAAATCAAGAGGATTAAATTGAAAATTTTATTCATATTCTTTTAAATCAACACCTTTTCACACTGAGGGCAACATTTTGGGTTGATTATTTGAAAACAAAAATTCAAAACTAATTTAAATCATTAAAATCTGATTTTTTGAACATTAAAAAAAAACAGAGCAAACCTTTGGCAGATTACTGAATTGTACATCTAGTTTGCATCTGAAGCAACACATTTAAGGGAGATGTGAAATTATACAATGTCTGTAATCATTATTTATTTACTTGTGCTTGTGACTGTAAGGAAACCCTATATGCTTTCAAACTTAATTTTGCAGAACTCAACGAGAGCAAGATTTATAACGTTTTAGAAATTACTGCAAATTTTTTGCATGGCTACAATCTCATAGTGTACCTGTAACAAATACTGTTAAACTCTTGTAAATAACATATTTATATGACAACTACGATGCATTTGTCTCTGTTTAGCACGTCTCCTAGTTTTGTTGGTTCTGAAAATAATCTCATTGCTTATTTTTTTGTCACACTTTTCCACCCTCCTGCAGGTTTGGCAGTGAGATACTGATATGGAGTGTCAAGCATCGATGATCGTTCCCCGCCAATTTAATTTGTCAGTTCCCTTGGCAACAACACATTGCTGCAGGATGAGAAGAAAGAGAAATAACAACAACAAAAATCCATTGTTTCAGAGAGCAGTACCCCACCGACGCCCCCCGGCTGAGAGATATTGATGTTCAGCACGCCAGATATCAAGTCATCGTTCCCGCCAGACGATCCTAGCTACCGACCGTTGTTGCCCGTCGTTTATTCATTTCGAAATATTTTTTTGTTGAAATTTTTGATCGCTGAAAGCAACTTTTGCAACATCCTGCAGAACAATTAAACTGAGTAACACTGTGCTGCGGTACAAGAATGAGAAGGATGATATTTATTTCAAAATATTTTTTTGTTGAAATTTTTGATCGCTGAAAGCAACTTTTGCAACATCCTGCACAACAATTAAACTGAGTAACACTGTGCTGCGGTACAATGACAAAAGGACGTAACTCTGATTTTCTCTATATCAAACTTAAATGTAATCAGGTGATTGTTATATACTCTGTACATGTGAAAGGAATTCAGATTGTAAAAAAGAAAACCTAAATGGAAAACACAATCATTTTTTACATTTACTACGAAACTGGTTTAATTTCAGAGTTGCTTCTCTTTGTCATTGTACAAGAGTGCAGTTATGTGAAGACTGGAATGTTATATTACTCAACCCATGCATGCAGTATTTGATTTAATTTATTTGTGAAATGCATATGCTTGACTTTTATAGCAGTTGAATGATTATTGTGAGATTAATTGATAAAATTGGCGAAAATTGTGTGTTTGGTCGAGAAATTGAGACGCATGTAGAGGAATACTTATTTAAGTTATGCTAATGTCTGTAATTTAACGGATTTGTATGTTGATGCAATAGTAAATTATTTATGCTCAAATGAAGAGTTGATAGCTGTTTTAATTTGTATTTAGATATGGTAGCATGTTGCTTGTAATCTTACATCAGGCTTGTTAATGAAATTGTAAAGAAAAAATGTGAATTTTATCATCAAAACAAAAAGAAAGCAAAACTTGAAAACCCTCTTCATTCCTTTTCGTGTATCGTGGCTCTTCTTAAAATGACATGCAGATGATAATGAGATCGTACTTGCATAATATATACCTGAAGAACAGTTGATTTAAGAAAAAATATATCTACAATATTGTGAAAGTATCTGCACTGTTACCATAAAAAATAAGCTTTTATTTTGCTTGTAAAGAGTTAAATTTTTTCATGTTACTTAATGTAGAAATCACAATGAACTGAATTGGATTGTTAAAGTGGTATGGCTGTGTTTATATTTGTCTATGTATAGTATGTATGTAAGTTATAAATCATGAAGTTAGTCAATTTAAGTAAGGTAATTCCTTTAAGCAGAAACATGTTGAAATCAAAATTCAATTTTCTTTTCTACCTGGTAGAATTTCAGGCTAATTGGTTGTGAATACTCATTTGTAAAATTTAATGGGAAAAAGTGAAATGAATGTAAAATAAATATATGTAAATGTGTTTTGGCATGTGAATATATGTAAAAAATATTGTCACGTATCTAAGAGAAATTAAATAGTCCTGACTGACAGTTGCACTGAATATATTTTCACATTTATTTGGGGAAAGGACTTGGGGAGGAGGGGGGTGGGGAAGGGTGTTAAAATACCTGAATTGAAAAGAAAGTTGAATTTTGAACAAGCAAGTTCTTTCAAGATAACTTAATCCTTGCAAATTAAGATAACTACTTGTGTACAGACATAATAATGCTGATGTATTTGTACAGGTCACGTAACATAGAATGTTTATTTAGAACAGTAATATGATTATTGAATGGAACATACTAATATGACGTAATGATTGTAGAGTATGTACATAAACATGAAATGGTGCTGGCATTGTTTGATTGAACATGATTCTTGTAATTCTTTTGTAAAGTATATTGTTAACAATGTGTGCTGTTTTAGTTTTATTGCATTCTTGAAAAGGTAGAAAATAATTAAAGACTGTCATCATTAGGAAAAAATGAAGAAATTATTTTACCGGCACTAATATACACCCAGTTTCTGATCAAATTCAATATGAAATAAGAGTTAGGAAACATGAACAAAAAAAAAGCACCATGCATTCAAGGAAACAAAATATTGCCCAAACCATAGATCATCTAGATTTATTATGGTTAGCATGGGTATGTTACAATTCAACCTTCAAGTTTTTAATTTTTCGTTTGTTTCTATGTATCATGACAAATGGTGTTACGGTATTTGGTATGATTGCAAATACAGCATATTTAGAATCATTTCTTAACCCTAATCAGGCTGGGCTTTTTTGGCTATGCTATATCTGTGGGGGGGGGGGGGGGGGGGGGGGCGTGATTCGCCCCCCCCCCCCCCCTGAGATCTCGGGACGTCGATCGCCGTAGCGATCGTGCGAAAATCGGCACGCACGTACCCATCACGTAATCTACAAGACTGTATCAGTTAATTACCAGGAATTAATTTCATATCATTATATTATTGCTTAATTTATGCGTAAAATATCATATTAAGCTGTAAAATCACTAATTAAAGCTCCAAACTGCTAATTTTTGTGTCTCTGGACCACTCTTTTTAGCATTCTTAGCAAGTTTACTTCAAAAAATCCGGAATTCAAATTGATTTCCTATGTATTTTATGTTTTTTCAAATTTCTTATGTATTTCTTGTTTTTTCAACCTTTGTTTTCTATGTTTTTTTGATGAAATTTGTTGGGGACACTTTTGCGAATCATAAACAACACAAAATTAATTAATTTCAACCAATAAAAGTAAAAATAATCATACATTTATGAATTTTGGCTGAAAACACAATTTGTATTGAAAATGTACACAAAATCATGTTTTTGAGCGATTTTTGGGGTGACATGCAAGTACAAAATGTTACGTAACTTGGGAACCACGTACCCGGACGTCGCAAATTTGGTCTCAAAAGATGCGCGACATTCGAGAGAATAAAGTCATGAAACGCCGTGGCAACTGCTTCGCGCGTCACAGACATTTTGCGCAAAACGTCTAGGGGGGGGCGATTCCGCCCCCCCAGCCTTTTTAGGGTTAAAGTATATTTGACAACAATCTCATTAGCAAAAAAAAAAAAACGTTTGGTATAAAGGAATTTACATTTCTGATTGCCCAATAACATTTGTATGCTGCATTTTTTACACTCCATGATTTTAAATAGAAAACAGTTTGGATTTGTCCTCCTCCCCCTCCCTCCAAGAAATAAATAAATAATTATAGAAAAAAATCACCAAGAATCGTAATTTGCTGAAAACAAAAGGAAAATTATAATTTCCTATAGTAACTGCTTGTGTTAGTAGAACAGAATTGTTAAACACACTTACTGTTTATTTATTGGTATGCCTATATTCATATAACCTGTCTTATAAAAACTACATACTCTGGTAACAAGAAGGAATGATTTAACTTCTAACTGAGGTAATATCTTGGCAATACTGACTTTATTTGTACATGATGCTATTGTAATATGAATTATATGATGTACAATGTTTGTGTCTTATTGTATTTATACCATGCCTTGGACTAGAAGGACATGTATACATAAAAATATCAGTTATCAAGTGCTATTACAGTGAACACAGTGCCAATATTATTGTTATCTTTTTAATGGAATTTGTTTATCCTGTCTACAATGAAAATAAATATCCATTCTACAAGCTTATCTATAATCGAGTACAGGTGATATGCAACTACATGTATTACATTTTTTTACCTAAGTGGAATTGTACCTATATTTTTGGAACTAATAAATGATAAATCGAACCAAGTAACAAAATTAAAATCATGCTAATCTGTGATTTACATTTTTATGTCAAACCACTTTTTATTCCACTCTGGGCTTTTTTATATTTGTAAAATGAAATTTTATCAGGAGAATCAGGTTTTGACAATTTTGTGATTCACAATCAAAATGTCTTCTAAAAATAGTTAATGGTATTTATTCAAATATATGTAGATTTTATACCAGTATACAACTTTACTATAATTTGTTTTAACATTAATACAAAATATTTGAGTGACAGTATGCATTTCTGTGGTGTACCATTTCTTGAAAATATAGATACTAATTTTCAGAAATACAACTCAGTTTAAATGTTTCTTTTTTAAGGGGGGGGGGGAAGACAGGAAGAAATTTGATATTAACTCTTGTAATAATTTAAAATGTTTAATTATTTAAAGATATTTTTAAGTACAATTAAAGGGGGAAAAATAAATATGTAATGTAATGAAGGTAATGTGTTGTCATAGTACAGGAAGATTTTTAGTTTTGGGGAGAAATTACGTGTGGTAATTGATTTCATTTAGTAGTTCATTTAATGTATGGTTTCAGAATGTATTGGTGTGGCCTCAGAAATATATCTTTGGAGGTTTCATGAAAAAAATAAAAAACGATTGTGTGTAATTTATTCATGTCACAAACTTTTATGGTGCCTTATATGTTTATTTCGTTATTTACAGAGAAATAACACAGGTCACATTTTAAGAAGTGAAGCAGGTTATATAAAACACTGTCTGCAATGGATATTGTCTAATATAAAGTTGAATTGGTGTAAACAATATCACATGTACATTTGTCACCAACAACTCATCTTTTATCTGATGGCTGGCGATCTATCGATCTTTTAGTAAGATTTAGTAAGATACAAAGTTATGCAAATTTAGAGGACAGTTATTTAAACCACGTACATATAGAAGTAATTGGTAAAATGTGTAAATCATCTATTTCATTAGCAAAAGTACTATCACTTTTCTTGAAATATGCAACTTATTTGTAAATCATTGTTTTGACTGTTTGGATTATTTTCCAAACACAAACCTTTGTCATATTTTATCCTAATTTTGGAAAAGTCATGGTATTTAGTATATAGTGGTGGAAATAACCATCGCAGCCAGGGAAAAATATGGTGTAATACAGTATTGCATTGCACAAGTTATATATTTTGTAAATACGAAAAGTCAATAAAAGAGAATGAAGAAGACTCACAAGCATTGTGTTGGATTGTGTTATCTTTTTGTAATGTTTTTGTTTTATTTCAGTATTTCGGTAATATACTTTTAACATATCTAGAAACATTTCATGCACATTCATTAGAATATAAAACACAGTGACAGAAATACAGAGAGAGGCACATATATTTGAAAGAGAAGTCATGAAAGATTATCATTATTTAAGTGAAAAAGTAGGGTCATTTTCAGTAAATTGATTTTTTTGGTCAAATGATGCACATTATCATGACCAGTATATTACACTAACACTTCCTTCTTAAAAACTGTCTTAATACTCTCCTCAGCAGCATATTTCCATTTATAAGAGAACCTAAACCAGATTTTTAAAGTCTGCATGACATTTCAATAACATTTTGATAACAGAATCTTAGCATGAGTCATCTGCTCAAGAACATATTAGACCTCTTTTGGTTCTTTTTTCTGACACATTTGTTACAATTATAGATCAGCAGTTACCATCTTAAAAATACAGACAGGTTCATATGAATAAATCTGTTAAATCACATCTCGCCTCTCTACATAATCCCTTTAATTCATCTAATTTGAATTTGTCCGCCTTGGACTATTAAACACACTATTTAACATAACTATGGGCCTGTTCGAGTGCTTTTGGAAGTGAACCGTACCGTGCCAACCCAATGGGTACCATGCCAGAGTGGTTCATTTGCGAGTGTTCAGGCAAAAATGTGGGAAGCGTGCCTCTGAGGTACCAATTTGGTACGCTTTTACTCTCTAATCTGAGGGGATCACACGTTAAAGTATTGCGGAATGCGTTCAGGTGCTTCACGCGGTACGGTACAGTTCGCCTTGGCACGCTGTAGACCACATCGGGAGGTGGTCCTCCCTGGCACGCTTCTGGAGTGGTACGGTACTGTACGGTTCGCTTTAGGGGTGTTCAGGCGTCTCCTCTGGCACGGTTCGGTACGTTACGGTTCGCTTTAGGAGAGCGCTTGAACAGGCCCTATGTCAGAGTTGAGAGCCAGGGTATTTGAGCCAATGTTCTTTGCGCCACTTCCAGTAATCAGGGATAGCCTGGTTGGTTGTGTCGCTGCCCTGAAAGCAGTCGATAACAGATTCGAATCCCATGGTTCTTTTTTCTGATTTGTTTGTTAAAATTATAGATCAGCAGTTGCGATCTTAAAAATACAGAGAGCATCATTAGCATAAATCTATTACATCATACTAGACCTGATTTGCATATTCCACAGGTCTGCAGTATGCTGATTGGCTAGTTTAAAACAGAAAACACAGGACCTGCTGTGACCGTCAACTGTGAAGGGGATTGAAACCCAGACATCTATATGCATTCAGAAAACATAGAACTTAAGAGAAATAAGGGAGAGTTTGGGTTAACTGTTATTATGGAGGATTTAGAAATTTGCAATTCTGCCATTTTATTTGCATTTACCCCGAGATGTCGGTTGAGAAAATGACCTAATTCTTTCAAAAAAACACATATAATAATTTTTGCTGTTGCATACTTCAACAAAGAGCATGAGGAAATTGAAGGTTTGATGAAAAATGAATTTAAAAAAAACAACTAAAATTGTGTACACTCTCATCACAAAAAACAAAACAAAACAAGAAATGGCAGAGTTTCCAGTTCAAGATTCTTCCACAAACTTGAATATTCATAACTCTTTGAAGATTCAACCAAGTTTGCTCAAACTTCATCACTTTCTAAGGCTTGTTGTTCTGTGCTTCTAAATGTTGAAAGATGTCTGGATTGATAGGGCCAGCCTAGAGGTAAATGACATGATTGGGGATAGTCCTCAACTTGGGCTGAAACTACTCTAGAATCAAGTAAACTATGCAAGGATTCTCCTGTGAAAATCTTGCAGTCAAACATCGACTCATTCTAAAATAACTTATGTCAATATCCCTTGTGGTATTGTGTGACTCCCCATGGATCTTATTTTTATCTGGCCCAGATAAAATTAAAATACTAGTATGTTTATGCTTGATTGTCCTTTAGTAAACAAATTAGAGGCAAATCCTTCCAGCTGGGAGATCCATTCCAGCTAGTGTACAGTTGGTATATATTTCAACTGATTTGGTTCTTGAGGCATTTTCAAGTGATCCCAATCATGTCA
The DNA here is from genome assembly GCA_001188425.1 of Eucidaris tribuloides. Taxonomy (NCBI): domain Eukaryota; kingdom Metazoa; phylum Echinodermata; class Echinoidea; order Cidaroida; family Cidaridae; genus Eucidaris; species Eucidaris tribuloides. The sequence continues at coordinate 2,638 of JZLH01S0231372.1, read as the reverse complement.
CTAACCTTTAAAGCCCCAGTTAAGTTTTGGGGATTTTTTTTTAATTTGATAGCTTGATGCACAAAGGTCATATCACACCAATAACAGATTCTAAATATCTTTCGTTTTTTTAAATAATTAATGAAAAATCTTTCAAATTAAAAGAAAAAATCACCAAAACTAAACTTGGGCTTTAAGGTTAGAAATAGCAACATACTGAACAGTTGTCAATGTATGAAGAGGCACATACCATTACAAATTCCACTAACAAACAAACAGAAAAATTATGCAATGCCACTTGTCTTGATTTATGAAATACATGTATTACAAATCTTCAGCTGTGGTAATAATTGACAGAAACACGCTGACCATGACTATATTATCATCACACACACATACTTGCACAAAATTAACAAAAGAAATATACATTATTCACTAGAACACACTTCAGAGATATAACACATATTTCCATAAATTATTAATGAGTCATATTTTTGTTATTATTTTAATAGATATGGAAAAGTCACATTTAAAGGCAGTATATGTCTTTTTTTCTTCATAATTCAAAAGAGGAGATATTAAACACACAATAGCATGACACTGGAAAATAGAAACTTGTGTTTTATATGGATCTTGCCTTTGCATAGAAAACCACTATCGGACAACAACATGACAACGACAACAAAATAACAATGTATATTGGCAACTTTGCAAGCAATAAACACCACTAATTAATCTGAAACTAGACAACTGTCATTAGTACAACACTGTATATGGATTAACTCTGATGTATTAATTTATGTTTTGTTTAAAATCTCATACATACACAAAGATAGAAGTATTGCTACAAAATAATTGGTACACTGACTTGTTCAGATTACAGTATGGGACATTTAGAACTTTGCAGCAAAACAAATTGCAAATTGCACTCGTGTAAACGTCAACACCCAAAATGAAATCAAAAAACCTTTTCAATGTATGTCATTGATAGTGATTTGTACAACTTACTGCATAATCTTGATTTCATACATTCTATTTGCTATTTACACAATAAAATATATTGCACATCATTTTAGGTTTCTATCTACATATTACAGACATTTGAATTGGTTAATCCACAAAGGGCCCAAGCCCACATTGTTTACTATGTGAACTGGGGGCCCTGTGTGAATTCACCGATTCATTTCTTTCACTTCACTTTAAGTCTTTATTTCATTCTGTAACGAAGCTACAAGCTGACTGGCAGAAGCTTTTGTCGCAACCATTAACCCCCCCCCCCCAAAAAAAAAATAAATAAATAAATAAATTTAAAAAAAAAAATCAGCTGACAAATTGTTATATTTCTTTTAAAATTTCTTTTTGAAATTTTGGCGTCATCTTGAATTACAAGGAGATAATTAACTTTACTTCCACATGAATTGTTTAATGATTCATTGGATAGTCTAGAAAATTGGAGAAGCAAAGGGATGAATAAATGTTTTTAAGACAGAAAGTTAAATTTCTCTATAAATATGTAACTAAAAATGTCTATAACCAAGTGCATTTACAGTTACCTCTGCATAAGTCAAGGTTGCAAAGTCAAATAATCGCCAAAGTCAGAGGCCCAATCCTGGCCCTTAGTCTTTTTCTTTTGTTTTGGATCTCTCATAAATTGAATTCTGCCGAAGTTGAAGCTATTCCTTCCATCCTGACAGATATAGTTACAGGATAATGGTCCACATACTGTTAATAATAATAATAAAAATAATAATAATGGTTTCTTATAGTGCGTTATCAACAAAGTATCATAGCGCTTACACATTATTATTACCCCGGTCACTGGATACATTAATTCAATCCAGCACTTATAGTGCTCACTGTCCACTCCCTAGGGAGTATTCCAGCCAGTCGCCATCGTACAGGCGCGCACATGCTAATCATTCAACATAGACATTCCCATCCTACCAGGTACCCATTTATACACCTAGGTAGAGAGCAGCGGTGTGGATAAAAATTTCTTGCTGAAGGGCATTCGTGCCGGGCAGTAGCTGGGCTTGAACCCACTACCCTTGAATTGGGAGACGAGCGATCTACCGCTCAACCACGACACGTCCACTGGAATGTACAACAATGAAAGCATCATTTCTGCTACACTAGAAAAACTTTTGAGCTGGGTTAATTCACAGCTCATCACATTCTTGAAATAGTGTTCACACAAAATTACTCTAAAAGTAAATTTTAGATCAAGGAAGGTGTCATTACCCAATTTAAAATGTTTTTGTTTTTTTCTAGAAAAAACAGAACAGCAAACATATGGAGAATATTTCACACAAACACCTAAAAACATTGCATAAATTGTTCACTTGCAGAAAGAAGGTGGTTAACGTAACCCCACACAAGTTGCGTTGCTATAACAACCACCTCTTAGCCCTGAAGCTTCTCCTAAGCTGGTGTTGCAATACAGAGTGTTTTGAAAAAAAAAACAGAAACCAACTTCCACCAGGAATATAAACATAATTAGGTTTATTGCAATATGCCATCGCAAAGGTAATTTATTACTCTTTCATTTGATACCATATTTCTAATAATCAAGCCTTGAGTTAATCAAATTCCAAACATTTTAAATGAGCAATGTTAAAATTGCACTGCAGACAAGGTTTAGATATATTTATCAACATGC
>JZLH01S0231342.1:0-19256 GCA_001188425.1 Eucidaris tribuloides | reverse complement strand
GGTGCCATAAATGAGTTACACTTTAATCCTCAATTGGACAATATTCTATTAACAGTTTTTATGGTATTCAAATTTTATCCCAATATGATAGAACAATGTTGAGCCATTTGTGACACCAAGTAAAAAGAAATGGCCTCCTATCTTTCGAAAGTACCAACTTCAGGAAACGTTCTTTACAATAGTTGCAATCCTTCAGAGGGCTATGGTGTTGTTCATCTATAATCGAAGAGCTTGGTTCCCAAAAGGGTTTATACATCCATTTTTCAATATATTGGCTTGTTGCTATATGAAGCACATTATCAATTCCTATTCTGCACATTGCGCAGTTGCGGCGTGAGGTGAAGAGCGCCACCTATAACAGGGCGTTGCTTTCGGTAATTGGTCCAGTTGGTATATTGTATACAGTAACTCTATTAGTCCCAGATGTAATTCTTACCAAGACACGCAGAAGTCTGCTCTGATGTGCGCCGGATGACGTTACACACATCAATGTACTCCAATGGTCCGATGAAGACGCTGTGTACGTAAACTGACTGACCGTGTCTGACAGACTTGGGTTTGCGTTCTCGGATACTGACGAAGAGATGTCAGACGTTATCTGTGTTGATTCGATAAACCAGGTGATGTTTTGGGGTGGACGTCCTCCGATAGCCATGCACGTCGCGTTGTATGTATCTCCCGCAGCAAGAATTTCATTGTCCGGGTCTAGTCGTAAAGTAACTGTCGCTAGAGGTGAATGGACGTAGGAAATAAATCCATAAAAATGAAGGAGTTAATTATGAAAACGGCTTTAAGTTCCATGGATTAGTCAGCGGAAAGTACCTGTTGAACAATTGGTTGAACATGGGTCTCATTTTAGAAATTAGGTAGTTATTTATTCATGTATTTATTTATTTATTTTTTATTTTTTTTATTTATCTTATTTCTATACCAATGAATCGTCCGAGTCTTGCCGATGTATTTTTTATTCAGTGATCTCCGTACCCTACGGTTTGTGGATCACCGTTAACTACAAAAAGCCCAAGACGGGATTAGGGAGGGCACAATTTTCTTCACCACTAAACACAATTTTTGTCGAAATTTAATTACACTTTAGAAATTTGTCTAAACTTTTATGGCAAACATTTTGAAACAGAGAGTTCAGGACTACTCGGGAAATCAATGGGTGATTTCAAGTTCGGTGTTGGTGTTGGTGTTGGTGTTCAGGAAACAAATCGTCTGCTAAACCGAGCTCTAACACTGAGCTCGGTTTAAGCAGACGATACCGATTGCACTATCGATCACATAACACCGAGTGACGTCATGCGCGATTCATGGCGTTGACTGAAGTTACACCGATGGCCGAATTTTTTTAACAAATGTTACAAATTGACACCGAATCAATACTGCCTGCCACAGAGCTTGTATGAATCTGAAAAGCAAGTTACTTTTCTCTATTCCTATATGGAAGTTTAATATCAATTTGGCGAATTATGTCAAGTTTCAAGGGGAAAAGGTACTTTCAGTGGTTTGCATCGCACGGTGAAGCTTCTCCATAGCCAACACACACACGCATGTTAGCTCTGCCAATAACAAGACTAACACCAATGTTACGGGCCCGACTGACACAGCAGACAAACAACAAATTCCCGTCACACCTGTATCATACAAATAAAACAGTTACGCCAAGAGCACGCCAAAAATGACGATTGTTACGACAGAATTACCGACTCCATGACGTTTATTTTTCCCATCGCCATCTTCCTCCTCGGTCACAAGACCGAGTTCATTTAAGGTCACGTGACGTATTACCATATTCAGATTTAGTTATTTGCATAGTCCTACTCCTAACAGAATTCCCCCTAAAAAGAAAGTTCTCGCGTTAATCATGTAAGAACTTTCTTCCAACAGATACTTCTGTTACTTATGTTCAACATCTTCTTTTTTTTATACGATCGCTAAACCTGCAATCAACATCTAATTCTAATCTTTTTATAACAATACATACTCACTGTTTGGTACGAACAACGATTCTCAGTGGCGGATCCAGAGGGGGCGCCCCGGGCGCGCGCCCCTCCTATTTTCGCCGGATTTTTTTTTTTGGTTGTTGATATTTTCACTGGATTAGTACAATGTAGTCAATTTCAAGGGCTAGTCAAAAACATATTGCAACTGCCTTTGTGTTCGTACAAAATGCACCTCTGTCATATTGTATTGCAATATGTAAATGTTCCCGGAAGTCCAGGGCGCGCAAGTCGATTGGCTGGAAAGTTGCACCACTTGTAATCGGGAGTTGCATTGCAGTGACATGGCCCTGGGAAGCGGGGGTGCTGGGGGTGCTGAAGCACCCCCAGAAATTTTTCAGGGGGTGCGCAGCACCCCCTGCAAATAGACGTGTATGTCTATTTTTCTACAAATTTGGCCGCAGAGCGACTTTTCAGCTGTTGATTTGGCCGCGAAGTTGGCCGCGAAAATTTTTTTTGGCCGCGAAAATTTTCCGCCGACACCCCCCCCCCCCCGAGCGACTTTTCAGGTGTTGATTTAGCCGTGAATTTGGCCGTGAAAAAACAGGGAGTACCACAATAGCTTGGGCTTTACTAATTGTGGCATATGACACAATAAACACACTTTCAACCTCATGACCCAAATATGTTACTATAGCGTTAGCGAGTTCACACTTGGCTAAGCTAACATCAAGACCAACCTTGGCTAATTGGTCAAATAAGTTTCTTAGTAGTATAGTGTTACACATCACTAAATATATATTTAGTTTATATGTCGTTATTTTCCATATCATGCACGCAAAATATATTTCATGTTTGTATCATGCATGCAAAATATATTTCATGTTTGTATCATGCAGTTTTATTTTTAATATCATGCGATTTTATATCGATATCATGCAATGTACATGTATTTTTTTTCTTACACAACAAAATCTTGCATGGAAACAAGACTAGACAAGAAAATTCTTTTCCTGTGAACAACATCAACCAATGCAAATCCAATGATGTGATACCAATACGACAAAATCTACTCGAATACTCCATAACCTTAAAGTGAACAATTGCCTTAACAGCAAACCCGTGAACATTAACAATGATCACCAAACTCTTTAAGTTACCCAGAGTACTCAAACCCACGAAATGTGGAAACCATGGAACATCATGCAAGTCCTATGCCCAAACTCAAAACACCACAACACGAGACCTCAAACAGTGTTACCACACTGAACTTCCATGCAGTTTTAACTTGTGCCCACCAAGCAGTCACCCTAGGAATGAAATCCATAAACCTAGTGCAGAGCAAAATGTTACCCGGTTAAATCCATAACCGTAACAACTGCTGCCCGGTTAAATCCATAACCGTAACAACTGCCCCTCAAAGACTACTCAACACAGCAAACTGTTTATGAAACGTCAACCAGTCTCAACAATAAGTACTTCAAATACTGCCATACACAGTGGTTAAACCAACCACCCAAGACAATTCCTAATCCTGAGAAAAAGTCTTACTGAACTGAGAATCCTCGCTACAAAACAACTGTTGCATCTATGATTCTCAATAAAATACTGAAAACCCATCTTGGTTTTGGGCTAACAAACAACAAAATCAGTCTGTACTCAACTGAATAATATCTGACTGAAGATTTTAATCTTCCCCATTTTTTGTGTCATTAACTTCATAATTTTGTGTCACTGTGGTGCATTTAAATCCATCTGATTTTTTCTTTTGTTCTGTTTTCATTGTTTCTTTTAATTTCGGACACTGTGCTCTTACGTGACCGTCTTGTTTACAAAAGAAACATCCTTGACCTTTGGGCCAAGCACCACCCTGACTAGGTGATCCAGTACGCGATTTGAACGACTGTTTACCAACATCGCTTTGTGTTGGTGTTTCTTTCGGACTTTCTCCCGACTTTGTGTAGTCACACTGTGACTCATTATTAGTTTCTTCAGCCGACGCTTTATCGCACATATTTTTTCAACTCGGCTGCTATCTCACTGGTTTTTATTTTTGTTCACTACTCTTTTCTTTAGTAGCTACTGCTTTTACCTGAGCTTTTACCTGCTCATTCAAACGGCTGATGGTCACTTAACGCAGAGACCACTGCCTGGGCCTTACCACTTAACACTTGTTGGATAAGCATGGCCCTCTCATCTTCTGGCCAAGTGTACTACGAGTACGATTACGACACTGTCGCACATCTAAGCCGCTGTGAATCGCGCACCGTGCAATGCGCTATAGGCTGCCATAGAAACCTATGCGAAAATCCCGGCGAAACTTACTGCGACATCACGATCACGACGTCAACCAAAACACGACTTGAATATCTAGATTTCCCGGACAAGCCCCCAACTGTTACGGGCCCGACTGACACAACAGACAAACAACAAATTCCCGTCACACCCGTAACATACAAACAAAACAGTCACGCCAAGAGCACGCCACAAATGACGATTGTTACGACAGAATTACCGACTCCATGACGTTTATTTTTCCCATCGCCATCTTCCTCCTCGTTCACAAGACCCGAGTTCATTTAAGGTCACGTGACGTATTACCATATTCAGATTTAGGTATTTGCATAGTCCTACTCCTCACACCAACACCAACACGGAACTTGAAGTCACGAAATTCCTAAACCATAGGGTTTAGTGTTGATGAATGGGAAAATTACACGTAAATCACAAACACCAACCACGGTACTCGGTTCAGCTGCAGGAAGTACGTCATAATTTTCGAGGTCAACCCCGACACCATGCCTGACTTCAAGTACGGTGTTATAGCTGGTTTTAGTGTTGTTACAACACAAACACCAGATTTCAACACCAAACTTGAAATCACCCAATGTATCAGGACAACCATAATTATTTTTTGCGTCATTTTTTTGATGATTCATTGTTTGTCACAACACAGAATTATTTTCAAATTCGGCTCTGATCGTATAACCATCGAGCCATTCGTGAGAGCATCTTAAGCCCTCGTGTGCCCTTCTATAGGCATCGTTATTGCTTCAGCCATTGATTTCCTTTGTTGTTCAATTTCGGGGCCAGCTTCGTGCGAAAATGAAAATTCTCTATTCGTGTGGCCATCTTGGTCAATCACGGGACAGTGTGACGCCACCCTTATGGTGAAAAGCGTTCCCATGTGCTGTTCTTGAGGAATTCTAATGATTGCATTTTTTAGAGTTTGGCTTTGTTTGCATGGGAGTTTAATTTCAGAATGATCGGTCAGAAATAAAGATTACAGAGATGGGATGGAGAAAAATGTGCAATGTGCCCCCCCCCCCCCGGGTTAAATCGTAAAAATCTTTGTATCTTATTTTCGACAAAAACAAGAAAGAATACCAAAGAAGGACAAAGTCAACGACATCGCAAGTTTCTGTGGTCAGGTCTTATGCCAATACGTGGGCTGGATATTTTTTTCTTTACAGTATTTGATGTCATTTAAAGAAGCAAACATGATGTTTGTTAATATCTGATGAATGGGGTACTAGTATAATAAATTCATCAAAACAAAAACCAGACCCGGCTGTCTTCAAAAGGATGATTTTTTTTACGGGAAGAATGAAATAAGGTCAAGCTCTTCAGAATGAAATGCATGCTGTTAGCATAAATCGTACATACGATATTTCTCACGATTTTGTCATTTTGATTTTGCATTTGAACATCGTTATGTCGGTATGTTCACTCGTCAGGATATAACTGTCGGGCCATGACCGTTGGCGTGCTTTGATCTTCGAACTCATGCTAGCTGCGCACGTTTCATTAAGGCAAATTCAACTTTTAAATCAGTGGTGAGTTTTACTAGTTTTATTTTCTTTTTGATCTCACCACTCATTATTCAATATTTCTTGTTATTGTGTAGCAGCCCCGGGTAGTGGCCAGAGACTGAGTCATTGCAATATCCATAAACATGATTGCAAACATCATTCACAAGACTTTACTATGTATTTCGTTAATAACATCACAGTTCAGGATATAAAAGGCGCTTTAGTAGTAAAACATAACTACTACGATGACATGAATGTTAAATTCTAAGTAATTGGTTTTTGTTGAGAATAACATATGTTATACATAGCATGTCCTGCCGAAAACAATGTTGAGATTGACTGCGATTATATGATTAAAAACACTATATAATCACACGTTGCTATCTGACATAATCTGACAGTGTTTGAATTGACAAATAAACACCATATCAGAAAAGTTCAGACAGTTATGCTGTCACTTGTAAAATATGTGCAGATAAAAATCGACACGTGAAGTATTGTCGGCCGAAAAAATACTGCAAACAGCAGTCTGTGGGGGGAAACTGGAATGGTTGCTCAACCATGTTCAGTTTTTAAAAGCACTTAATGATCGTTTTGAACTTAAAATTTTCAGGGCTTCATTTTTAGACCTCATCAGTAATCAGAGACACTGGTAGCATGAGGAGTTATGTAGCTCACATTTTATGAGCTGAAAACATTTTTATGCGATATCATTTTTGCTGGGATTGCCTGCTAGTTCGTGTCTGTCTGAGCCTGTAGTTGTACCGTAGAGTCCCGAGAACCTGTCAGTACCAAATACTGAAGGTTTTCATATATACACTGTACACACTTAGAAAACTAAGTTCAACTTGGCACCTTACACTGGGAGCACCTTAACGAGTGCAACTTTGCACCTTCTAGACCGATGCCACACTGGTAGCACCTGTACCGGTGCAACTTTGCACCTTTCAGACCGACGTCACACTGGGAGCACCATTAAAGGTGCAAAGTTGAACCTATGTTTCTTAGAGTAGTAATTATTTCACTTACGTACAACCGGCGGGCAGTATTCCGGAGCCACTGCTGTAGTGTTACCAAGCTCATTGCTGGCCGTGCAGGTAAAGTTAGAACATGACTCTGGCAGTGGAGACACATTTGCTGTGTTGTTGTTTGAAATGAGATCACCATCTTGATAGATGACGTAACTATCTATTGGTGGATATGGTGGAGGATCTGCAGTGATGCTACATGTAACAAGGAGTGATGCACCTTCATCCTCAACCGTGACGGCAATACTTCCACTGGTAGGAGCTACCGGAACTGGAAAAACAATGTCATATAATGGATGAATGATAAACAGCGCGAGTCACACGAATGCTAGATTTCATCACAAATCTCGTAAATAACTGGTTTCTTTCTCGTGACGTATATGACCAAAGTTATCAATCATGCAGCGCAAACTACACCAAGTTAGACAAAAACAATTTTGGCATGTCGGTAACCGAATATAAATGAACAATATATCATAGAAGGCGATAGCCAACATGTGTCTCGCCCAGTTCTGGTACATGTACATAGAAAAAAATGATGTGTTATATCTTTCATACGAGATTTAAACATTTATGAGTGTCTGTGTGTTTTTAGAGCAGCCGAGAGATCACAGATGTTGGATTGGTCTATAAGACAACAGAACAATCTTACTTAGCAAAGTATACAAACTAGAAAGTCACTTTGGTTGTAACTTAAGTGAGTCAGTGACCGCTAAATTTTGAATTAAATCAAAGTAATCATAGATATCAAAATTTCTAGTCTACTTTTAAAACCCTTGCAAGGCAAGTTTATTCAAGATGTCGTGAAAGGTATATCGTCGACGATCATCCGAATCATCGTATATGTCCATCTGGGGTCAAAATATCGATTTTGAGGTTGTTGGTTTTTTTTTACAGAAAATGAAAGTATAGGTCTCATCCTATATCTGGAGAAAGAACCGTGATATAAAAACTTTTAATTTTCAAAATATTGTGTTTTTAATGCAAGGACATATCAATTTTGTAAAAATTGCGTTTTTCCCATTGAAATAGTGTACAACGCGTAGACATTACGACGATTGGTTTGACCTCGCGTATGATTCGCGCGGTCAGTAAACTGTCGTATGTGTGCGCATTGACATTGCGTGTCAATAAGACATACGACAGTTAGCTTGACCGCGCGCATCCAAATTGCGGTCAGGAGTGTAGAAGTGGCTATGGGGTTTTTGTACAGGGGAAATCATGAGCAATGAAACCGAAAATACATGCGTCTAGCTTTTGAGATTTCTCCCCCAATTCTTCATTTTGAGTGAAAATAAAGACACTGCTTTTCAGGAGAGATCCTTGGCCTTCCTGTCATACATTTTTCTGGGAATGAATATCCGTAATAGCTTTGCATGGGCAGTGGCAATATATGGTTGGATTTAAACTCGATTTTCTCGAAATCACGTTTCGCACCGTCGTATGGCCATACGAAGGTTCGGATGACCGCCGCATATATATATATGATAAATTGTTCTCATGCAGATTAATATTCATAGACCAATACATGAATACTGACATAATATCACTGGACTGACTCAGTTGGGAACCTGTCTCTTGGTCTAATACCACTTGGTCTAATCATCAGTTCGTCCAACTCCACCGAGTCTAAATCCATTTCGTTTACACCCAGTTCGTCTACTTACCACTTAGTCTAATTCCCATCTGGTCTAATACCCATTTCGTCTAATCACCATTCAATCTAAAATCATTTCGTCTAATGAGCAGTTGGTCTAATATCCACTTTGGCTAATTTCCACTTCGGCTAATTTCCACTTCGTCTAATTTCCACATCGCCTAATTTCCACTTTGTCCAATATTCAGTTCGTCTACGTATCACTTCACTTAATATTCACTTAGGCTACAGGCTCTTCGTCTACTGACCACATGGTCTAACCACCACTTCGTCTAATTTTCACTTAGTCTAATAACCAGTTAGGCTAATTATCATTTGGTCCAAGTATCAAATGGTCTAATGACCATTTGGTCTAATGCACATTTGGTCTAATATCCACTTTGTCCAATTATCATTTGGGCTAATATTCAATTTTGTCTACAAAATAGTAAAAAAAAAAATAATATATATATATACAACAGCTAGTATTCAGGCATTCTCCATACGGGAGGGGGAGGAGAGGGGAAAGGAGGTACGTGTCAGAACCAAACGGACGTGTGCCGAAAGTAAAAAGGGGGTTGTATCCTCCTCTGAAGTCTGAATCATACCCCCCCCCCGAAAAAATAAGATAATAAATTATGGAAAGAATCACATGCGCTCGTATAGAGCTGTAACACCTTCCAAACGGTGAGGAGCGATTATTATTGTATTTTAGTCAGTGTCAGCTACAGGCTGGTCAATCCGAGAATGATAAATCCCCGCTTTAAAAACCGTATAACCTCATCATATTCACAGGAATTACGAGAGCAAAGCAAAGCGATTCCATCATGATTCAAGCGGGCTATGTGCGTACACAGTTTAGTAAAATGACTACCACGTGAGCTTATGGTCTAATATTGCAGAACACAATCGCGAATCGCGATAACACCGTCCAGTAATGGTTATTTTGCAGACCAAATGACACGTTCTGCAGTATATTAAGTGACATAGTTCTACAACACACGTGGTAGTTATCCTGGCAAATCTTATCAAACCCACCCGCCGCTGCGGTTTTGCATGGCTGCAATAATGCACTAGCTGGCGATGGCTGGATCCATGACAGCAGTGCTCAGATTTACTTTACAGGTGAAACTTATTTCTGAACACTTCATAGTTTCTTCTAATTATTTTGTTTATGTATAGTTTTCCAGCCATGAAAATGCATTTCATTTCTGATTATCACTGTTTGTGGTCGGATAAGTGTAGGCCTACAGTCACATGACCGACGGCCGAGCATGGCATGGCATGACTTGTTATAAAACTGAGAAGTTGCAAGCTTGAAATCGGGAAAACAGGGTCAATATGGATTTTATGATCACAAGTATGTTCAAGAAGAAAAAATGTAAAGTAATTAGTGCTAAAGTTAAAGATTTGGGGGGTCATCTCACATAGCGTGTTTTTTTTAATCAGACGAAATGGGAGTAGCCCAATTGACCATTAGACGAAATATAAATTAAACCTAATGATAATTAGACAAAATGGTGTTTAGACCAAATGATAATTAGACCAAGTGAGAATGGACGAACTGACAATTAGACCAACTGCACGTTAGACCAAATGTCAAATAGACCAAATGGATAGTAGACGAAATGGAAATTAGACCAACTGCATATGGACCAACTAGCAATTACACAAACTGAGAATTAGACGAACTGACATTAGACTAATTAGTATTAGACCAAATGGCAAGAAAAAATATCAGACGAAATGGCATAAGACCAAATGGTTATTAGCCAAAGTGATCATTAGACCAAACGGTCATTAGACTTTCTGGGTATTATACCTGATGGTCATTAGACCAACAGAGAATTAGATCAAGTGGGTTTAGACCGAATGGTGTTATCCCACCTGGATATTAGACCAAGTGGTGTTAGACCAAGAGAGAGCAAACCGACTCAGTTCAGTGTGCTTCACACAGAGACTGACGGTCAGTGATTGATGCATATTTCAAATTCTGGGTAATACTGATTTTCAGATTTCACAGACACAACATTCAAAATTAGTCTACGGGCATGAGTGTTTTATTGGGTGCAAAATATATTCTGCCGTTAAATGTGATATTGAGGACCATTTTGTAACTTACCTCCGTTGGAGGGGTTACTCCTTTCCCCGTTCAGTTACTCTGCATTTCTTCAAGGAGTCCCGATCCCCCTACCCCCATCACACTTTTGAAAGTCTGTTGACATATTTGAATATAACACTAATATTTTACTTACGATGAAGATCAAGTGTGGTGTTCATTTGTTGGTTCAAATCCGCCAGTGTATGTCCCGTTATCCGACATGATAATATCTGACCATCATTAGCTGCTGTTGGAGTCAATGTTAACACGCTCCTTGTGTTTGTTACATTAGCCTGCACTGGGTCGGTAGGATTGGTGACCACAACACCAGTCGTCTGTTCTACATTGTCGATATACCACGTGAGGGTTTCTTGTGGTTTTCCTCCGACGGCATCACATTGTGCAGTAGCTTCTTCACCCTCCCTCAGAGGGGAAGAGATGCTTAGCGTCAGTGTTGATCTCACTGTAAAATTAATGGCGCGAATAACATTAGACTTACGACAATTCTACTAGAAACATTTTTTTGAGGGGGGTACACATTCTTGTATGATACGTTGCGACGGAAACTCGCTTCGTGAATTGTGACTCATGTTTCACTTTATTATATCATTTGTCTTGTTTATCAACTTATTTATTTATTGTATTCACAGTAGAAACAATCGAAATAGTAGCAGAAGTATTCTCAATTAGCAAAAGTAGTAGTAGTAGTAGTAGTAGCAGTAGTAGTTAAAGTAGTAGTAGCTAAAGTAGTAGTAGTAGTAATAGTAGTAGTAGTAGTAGTAGTAGTAGTAGTAGTAGTAGTAGTAGTAGTAGTAGTAGTGGTAGTAATAGTAGTTGTTGTTGTCGTTGTTGTTGTTGCCACTACAATTGCATTTCAATGAGTTTCAGCCTAGGTCCTGCTGTGTGGTCAGTATTCACAAGTACATGATCATTAATATTTCGTTAATTTTCTTTAGTCACAGAAAATCCTGCCACATATCGTCTAATTAGTCTCACAGCCAAAAAATGCGATAATTATACTGTGACGTTGATGGACTTGATAATTATGACCTCATGTGACCAAACAGTATATAACCAACTTGTTTCCAAATAGATCTATTTTCTTTTTACCAAAATCCACATAATTTTAGTAGCCATATGAGCTGACACAAATAAAAAGTTGAAATTCCCACGCACAATTGGTAGAAATGTCTTTATTTTCCAAAGAGGGTACATCCATTTTAGTTTATTTCGAAAAGGGACTCATTTCAAAACATGAAAACTTAAAGGCACTGTGTAACAGTGTTTCCAGTTTAAAAAAATCTGAGCTACATGATTCCCCATGCTACTAGTGTCTTTGATACAGTCTAAAAATGAAGCCCTAAAAAAATTGCAGTGTAAAACAATCATTAAGTGCTTTAAAAAAGTGAAAATCATTGAGAGACCATTCCAGCTTTTCTCCATAGACTGCTGTGTTGCAGAATTTCCTATCGCCCGATATAAAATTAATGTGCCTATTTGTATGGGCACATGTTGTACTATTGACAGCATAACTGTCCAAACTTTTGTCTTCTAGGGTGTTTATTTGTCCATTCAAACACTGTCAGATATGTCAGATAGCAAAGTTCAACAATTTTTTAAACGGGCCTTCCACAGTGTTATATAGTGTCTTTAAATTAATATATAAAAATGTGAACTCTCATTATTTTTTTACATAATTCTTCTCAGAACGGTATTGGATCCACCCCCTTTTGGAAATCAACTCGTCGTATTTTGTTACACAGTGCGTATCAAAAAAACCGGGGCAGTTTTGAAAAATCTATCAAAATTTTGTTTCAAATTATGATGTCTATGTTGTGATGTTAATAAATGCATTAAAAAAATAAGTTTTGTATATGCTTGAGCGAACACAGAACGTTTTTGTCGAGGGTTCAAAAAAAGGCTTGCGCCAAAATGGCAGAAAATGAGAAATATGATCATTAGACTTCTTGCTAATCAGCAGACTTCCTCTTAAATCTTAACCTTTTCATTATCTTTGCCATTATTTTCGAATTATGCTTTCAAAATTCATTTACAAAGCACCGGTGAACTGAGGTCTTGCCATGTTGCTGTCATGTACCTTGTGCCAAGGGGACATTGATTCCTTGAACATGTTAAATTGTGTGCTTGAAAGGACAATATTAATTCTAAAAGGAAAGGATTCATGTCTTCCAAAGGCACCATAACCTTTGTTGCACACAATGAAAGGATTTGAATAAATTACAAGCTCTCCCCATGTATAATGCAAATCCCCTTACTTCGGTTGACAATTTTTTTTTAAGTATGAAGGAATATTCAATTAAATTCTAAAAGATAACATATTAAAATGAAAAAAATCAAGTAAATAAATAGCTTTGTAAATGAATTTTGAAAGCATAATTCAAAAATAATGGCAAAGATAACGAAAAGGTTAAAGGTTAGTGACATGTTTGGGGACACTTGAAAATGCCTCAAGAACCAAATGAGTTGAAATATATACCAACTATACACTAGCAGGAGTGGATCTCCCACCTGGGAGGATTTGTCTGTTATTTGTTTGCTTAAGGAGAATCAAACATAAACATAGGAGTATTTTAATTCTATCCGGGCAAAATAAGCCCCATAGAGAGCACACACAGCAGGTTTCCCTTGCTACGAATGCATATCTGACATTGTTATCTTTAAAAATGAGTCAACGTTTGACTACAAGATTTCACAGGAAGAATCCTATGACATAGTTTACTTGATTCTAGAGTAGTTTTCAGCCCAAGTGAGGACTACCTCCAATCATGTCATTTGTCTGCTGACTAGCAAGAAGTCGGAAGATCATATTTTTCATTTTCTGTCATTTTGGCGCAAGCTTTTTTTTAACCCCCGACAAAAACGTCCCGTGTTCGCTCAAGCATGAACAAAACTTATTTGTTTTGATGGCATTTGGAATATAAGACTTCAGAGCATCTATTAACATCAAAATATAGACATCATAATTTGAAACAAAATTTTGATAGACTTTTCAAAACTGTCCCGGTTTTTTTTATACGCACTGTATAGGTCTATTTTCAATTCACATTCTCTTAACATGAAAATGCTCCAAAGACAAACTATCAATTTTGCATAAGTAGCAAATTTAAGCGTTAACGCTCAAAATTTTCAAATCATTCATATCTCTGAGTGAAGAATAACCACAACCCCACTCTTGGAAACATCTCTTTGCTTGCTAGGTTTTTGTGACGTCATCTGTCGTCATTAATGAAAATTGAATTTATGTGCATATCTCATGACTATTGACAATTTGTTTTGAATGGAAATTCCACAATGTTAACAAATGCCTTTCTGTTAGGTAGATACGCAATATAGTATTGTTCTCTGCACACCACTTCAATCATGACTTGTAAAGCTTCATTGCTTCCGGCTGAGTATTTATTTTGGGGCAGAGAAACGAACCATATGGACTGAGGTATATCAATCTTAACACGTAGCTCAGGATTGCTTCTATCCGTACAAGAAAATGAAAAAAATTAAAGGCCATCACGCACGACTGAAACATCAATATTGTCCTCTATCTGCTAAGAAATCGAAGTCAATGCGTGATCCTCTACCACAATGCAACAGAAACTGCGATAATTGAGTGATATCTCCTTGCAGCCCTTTTGTGCCTATGTAGTGTTTATGCGTATGTTTTGCCATTGCATTGATGCGAGTGAAGTGTATGAGTGGCTATTCATTGAGACTATGCAATCATCGTTGCTGCGGAGCGCGCCTAGTGTATGAGCAATCAATCGCAAGCGGTTTGCACGCAGTCCTAAATTACGTGCGTGTAGCTCATCTCCGTCCATGTCTCCAGATGCAGATCTACTAGTGCCCTTCCCCCCGTGACAAAAGGGCATAACTGACATTTGTTTTTGTTTTTGTTTTTCAAAATTGAGTTACATAGTGTATGGAACTCGGTACATAATGTTAAACATGTAGAACACAAAAAACATTAATAAGAAGTGTCCCATTGTTTCATAATCAGCTTGTTAAAAGGGAATAACATCAACATTTTCCTCAAACCCCATGACAGAAGGGCATAACAGCACAGTTCACTTGTGCACTGAGCCTGAGCCACATAACAACTACCCACCTGTTCTTATGAATACATTTTCAACACCAAATATGCAATATGCATACATTAGTTGTTGTTATGTCTGACAAGCCTTCAGCAAGCTGTCAGGTTGCTCAGAGCCACCTTTGTCAAACAAAATAGTATGCATAACATGTTCAATCATTTTGAAATAGTGGACTATTATAGGGTAGTATGTAGGTAAAAAACGTTGCATAATCTGGAAATGAGACTGTATATGCCCAGCAAGTACACTGCCAAAATACCAAAAATATGGACTTGATGTTTTCATAACGAAAGATATATTTCTAGACTAAAGTGTTGTGATAAAATCATTTCTGAAGTCGGAAATGCAAAATATGCTTTCGTTTTTGTTTTTGTTTTTTTTTAGATATTTTAGAATTTGTTGGTGTGTGTATTTTGCAATGTAGCTAATGGGCATATGTAGTCTCAGTTCCAGACCAGGCAAATTTTTGTCCAGTAAATTACACCCACTCTCTGACTTTTTTTTTTTTTTTTTTTACCTCCGGAGACACTCACTCTGCCTCAAATCAAGATTGTAGTATTGCTCGAAGCAGTTGACTGAAGATAATAGTTTTCTTATTAATATGAAGACGAGTGAATTTAATGTCTGGAAACCAGACTTGGGCATAATTTAGACTAGTTTCATAGTAAATGCAAATTTTATGCATACTATTCTGTCTGACAAAGGATGCTCGTAACCTGATAGCTTCCTGGAGGCTCGCCAGACCATGCAACAACTAATGTATGCACATTGCATTTTTGGTATTGAAAATGTATTCATACGAACAGGTGAGAAAAAAAACTCTTCACTAGTTTTCAGAAGAGAAAACATCTGTCTAAGTTTGAATATATTATGCAAATGATCTATTGCATATTCTTGTTTGGGGGTTGAAAATGAGTAAAATCCATTCTCAAAGGAATTATTTTGAGAAAAAACTATGCAGGCTACCATATCAAAAATCTAATCACTTATAGAGAAATATAAGGGACATAATTCATTACATTTCCAGGCCTATGGCTTGATTGGTTTTCCCAAAATATATATTTTGTTAAATGTCCTGATTTTTTACACACTTTTCAAAATTAAGGGGTAAGGGTAGTTTTTTTTTTTTTTTGGCATTTTCTCCTGTCATTTATTTGTTAGTAAAATACAATTATAATGAGCTTATAGCTTATTAAATTCTGCATAAAATGAAGGGAAATTCATTCTACTGACATCTCCTTATCAGATGTTATAGTGGTTCAAAAGATGCACAAAATGGGCTTTTTTGGAGTACCATTTGTAACTCACAGCACAGGGTAATTTCCAGGGGTTACCATATGCAAAGTATGCAGTAAATTATAGCAAATGCAGTTTCACTGGAAAGATTACTTTTAAAAATAAACATAAAATTTAATATATTCTCATTTTGTGAATTCTACAATCATTTCAAAGTTGGTGGTGAAAAATGTTGCCCCGCCAAAATGGTCTTTTTGGGACAAAAATGGCCATAAATCTGAAAATGTGAAAGATACAGGGTTTTAACTTCTAAGTTTCAAAAACGGGAAATACATCTATTTTGACCTTAGAACAGACACATATTCATGTTTTAAAATGCATTTTTCCCCTTAAATATTTTTACCCACTTTTGTCAGTCAAATGGTGGTCAGATCATGACACGTCACAACACACACACACACACACACACAAACACACACACACACCACACCACACACACACACACCACACACTCACACACGCACCACCACACACACACACACCACACACACAGCAATCAACACACACACCACACACAACACACACAACACAACTCACACACACACGCACACACACACACTCAACCACACACACGCACACCCACAGCACACACGACACACCACACACACACACTCACACACAACACACACACACACACCACACACACACACACACACACAACACTCACAACACATCACGCGACGACCCACACACAAAACGCACCACACACGCACACACAACACACACACACGACACACACACACACACACACCAACACACACATCACACTCACACACACACGCACACACACCACACACACACACACACACACACTACACACACACGGCACACACACACACGCCACACACACACAACACACACACACACCAATACACACACACACTCACACACACGCCCTTCACACACACACGCATCAGCTACACACCACACACGCACACACACCACACACCACACACACACACACACCACACTCACCACAACGCACACACACAGCACAACAGCCACTCACACACAGCACAGGCCACACACACACACAAACACATCAGCACACACACTCACACACATCACGCACACACACACACACACACACACACACACACAATTGACATACCTACAAAACGAAAGCATATTTTGCAATTCTGACTTCAGAAATGAATTCAGCACCAAATTTTAGTCTAAAAACATATGTTTTGTTTGAAAACTCAAAGTTCATAGTTTTCAGAAAAGATAATCAAGAAAGAAAAACCTATGGAGAAACTGTTGGGAGTACTGAAATTGAAAATAGGTTTGTAACAGTCTTTTCATCATTTTCTTTTTAGTTTGTTAGTTTCCAGGACAACAATCAAATAACAAAATAAATCAAATAGTACGTCACTGTTTTTAACTTGTTGAAATTAGACAACATTTTCCATTCATTTGTTAAAGACATTTAAAGCTTGATAAAGTTATGTAAATCTGGTCAAAGTTAAATATGGTATTAATTAAGTTTACAAGGAAATGATTTGGTTTCCATGGCAGCACCATTAACTTATTTCCTTTTCAAGAGTCCAAGAAAAGAAATAAATGCAATCGTGAAACCAATTATAACAGCTTTTGTAACAGTTTGTTAATATCAATTTTTTTTGGGGGGGGAACCCCACATAAAAGGGCATAACTGACATTTTGAACGCAAACTGCGGGATTTTCAGGAAATTGTCATATGACTTTGAAAGACCTTTGAAATGCACATTTGGATATGTTCACTTGAAAACCAAACATTTTTCTCAATATCTCTGAAACACCAACATGTCAGTTATCCCCTTTTTTCATGGGGGGGGGGGTCAGTCCAGGCCTGAAAATCTAATCAATTATGCCCCTTATATTTGTGATTAGATTTCTGATATGGTAGTCTACATATTTTTTTTATTTTATTTTTTAAAATAATTCTTTTTAAAATTGATTTTACCCATCTTCGGCCCAAATATGAATATGCAATAACCCATTTCATAGTGTATTCAAATTAATGGATGTTTTCTCTTTTGAAACCTAGTGCAAAGTTATTTTTCTCACCTGTTCCTATGAATAAATTTTCAATATCAAAAATGCAAATTGCATACATTAGTTGTTAATATGTCTGACAAGCCTCCAGCAAGCTGTCAGGTTGTTAAGAGCAACCCTTGTAAGAATAGTATGCAAAGAATTTGCATTAAATTTGCATTAACATTTAACAATTTATAGGCAAAGCTACATAATTATGCCCTAGTCTGCCTTTCGGGTATTTACATTAACCTGTTCTCACAGTTAATGAGCTATGACCTTTGACCTTTGGCCTACACACTCCAAAATCGAACTTGGGCTGTATTTTGATATCATGTACCTTCATTCCAAATCTTATGAAAATCCATCAAATATTACTAAAGTTGTCGAACGGAAACCAGTTTTCACATTTAATGAGCTATGACCTTTGACCTTTGAGCTACAACCTCCGAAATCGAACTTGGGCTGTATTTTGATATCATGTACCTTCATACCGAATCTTATGAAAATCCATCAAATATTACTAAAGTTGTCGAACGGAAACCAGTTTTCACATTTAATGAGCTATGACTTTTGACCTTTGAGCTACAACCTCCGAAATCGAACTTGGGCAGTATTTTGATATCATGTACCTTCATACCGAATCTTATGAAAATCCATCAAATATTACTAAAGTTGTGGAACGGAAACCAGTTTTCACATTAAATGAGCTATGACCTTTGCCCTTTAGCCTACACACTCCAAAATCAAACGTGGGCTGTATTTTGATATCATGGGCTTATGCCGAAGGGATGGGTGATGTCGCGTCGCGTCGCGTTGACGTTAACGCGACCTTTCGTCCAAGCCTCCCCCCCCCGGTTTCGGCCGAAAGGGTGCGTCGGGAGCGCCACGTCGCGTCGCGTTGACTGGAACGCGACCTTTCGTACCAACGCCCCCCCCCCCCCCGGTTTCGGCCGAAAGGGTGTGTTTTATAATAATAATAAATATAGGGTTTATTTTCAGTGTTTATTTATTTTCAAATAAACAAAACTGTTTTATGTAATTTTTGGTCAAACATTGCCAATTTGCATGTAAAATAGTGGATTTTCAATCATTTAAAGCATTGCCAATTTGAGGATTTCTTATTTCTTTTGTAAAAAAAATCCTGCGATTGACTAGTTCATTGCTTTTTCAGGTGGATGGGTTAAATAAAGATACTCGTATAATGAAAATAATGTGTAACTAATAATAATAATAATAATAATAATAACAATAACAACAACAACAACAACAACAACAACATAATAGCAGTAAACAGTGCACTTGCACCCCCCCCCCG
>JZLH01S0231339.1:88103-104509 GCA_001188425.1 Eucidaris tribuloides | reverse complement strand
GCGCGCTCCCGCGCGCAAATTTACAGTAATACATGTACATGTATTAGGAATTTTTTTGCGAGTGCGCCAAAAAGTGAACTCGTATCAGTTTGTAGTGCACCGTACTTTTTGTTAAAACATATTTTCAACTTGTCAGTTTCTCTCTTTTTTTTTTGGGGGGGGGCGGCAATTAATTTGGCCCAATATTTATATTAGCGTGTGGATTTGTAAGCGCTTATTACGCTGTATTTTAAACATATATAATTTTCAATTTGTCAGGTTTTGGGGAGGGGACAAAACAATATGGATGCCCCAATATTTTCATTGGCACGGTATAAATGTCAAATTTTCCGGCCGCGCTCCGCGCGCAAAATAACAATGTACATCCTAGCAATGCAAAATAGACATTTTTACGTTTATTGGGCCATCTTTGAAAAGTGAAACAAATTGTCAAAAATGAAGTTTGTTCTTTGAAATTTTCAGTTGCATATTCATGCAAAGCATTAATCCAAAGTCTTGAATATATTTTTCTTTGAAAAAATCCATATTTATCTAATTTGCCTAAATTTCTAACTATAGTTATAATGTAGATTTTAAGCATTTTTCCTCTTAATAGATTGGTGAAAAGGTGAGTGTAACAACTTTCTTTGAAGATTGATGTGTCTATATGTTTTGTCCACATCCATTCAAACTAATACCACTAAAAAGAAAAGTTTTTATTCATCTCATTAATGAGTAATTAACAAAACAAATTAATCAACTTTAAATGTCACACACGTGACAGGAAAACATATACGTTTTCCCAACAGAAAAACTACTGTCTTGATAATATTTTCTTTTTTTGTGTCAAAAGCTGTTTGGTTGTGTCTTACTTTACACCAAATATGAGTACCATAAAATTGTCATTCTTAATTAATAACGAGCAAATTAATTGGTCACACACGTGACGGATGTTGTCATACTTGTTTTGTTGGGTCTGTTGCAGATGCATATGTAGTCTCAGTTCTAGACCATGCAACTTTTTTACCTCCATAGTACACTTACTCTCTGACTGTTTTACCTTTGGAGATACTTACTTTGCCTTAAATAAAGACTCTTGTATTATTCAAAGCAGTTGACTAAAGACAGTAGTTCCTTATCAATAAAAAAAGACAGGTAATGTGCCTGTACATGTCTGAAGCCAGACTACGGCATGTGTGGCTTGTTGAACAGTTTCATTATAAATGCAACATTTATATGCATGTCATTCTGTTCGACAAAGGTTGCTCTTAGCAACCTGACAGCTGCAGGGGGCTTGCCAGACATTGCAACAACTAATGTATGCATATTGCATTTTTGGTATTGAAAATGTATTCATATGAACAGGTGGTAGTTTTTTGAAGAGAAAATATCCATAAATTTCAATACATTATGAAAATGTAGATTGTACAGGGTGGCATTTATCTTTGGTTCAAAATTAGTAAAATTGTAAAAAAAAAATTATTTTGAAAAAGTATGAAGGCAGCCATTCAGAATCTAATCATTTGTTGGAAATATAAGGGCATAAGTGATTAAATTTTCAGGCCTGTAGCTCGAGTGTTTTCCGGGAATTTTTTTGGGCCAAATTATCATGATGTACATGTTATGCTTATCAAACATGTCACACAGTGACAACCCCAATGTCACACACGTGACGACACTTCATCACATACAAAAATACATAAAAAATACTTGTGAGGATAAATAATAATATTGTCATTTTCCTACTCACTAACCTATAATGAAAGTCTGCCAGAATTACAACCATTGTAAGAGTTTGACAATTCACAGAGTTTGCAAGTTAATCTAAGTTATGAAAAATCATCTTCCGTGTGAAGTCACACAGTGACAAAACTTATTTGACCTCTGACCCTAAATCAGTATGATTAACATAACTATCATATTTTTACTTGATCCCTATTGACATTAAATAAGATATATTTAATTCAAAACAATGTACCTGCAAGGCCTATGGAATTACATGGATACATTTTGCATTTGTATATTTTTGTACACACGTGACAAAGAATGCCCTATTGTTTTCTAGTGCTTTGCGCTACTTTTTAACATATTCTTGCATTACGTTGTAAGAATTTTTATTTGTCATTTTTTTGGGGGGGGGGGGCAAAAAGCAAGAGTATCAAAATTTTCGGCGCGCTCCGCGCGCAATTGCAGCAATAAAATATACCGCTCATATTTTTCACAAAGCCACTTCACGATACTATCTGCACGGCGGTGATCCCTTCCCCCGCCCCCGCCCCCCAAAAAAGTTTTACGTTAAAAATATTATTAAATAAACTGAAGTAATGCTACAAAACACTGATATTGATAGAAATCAGATATACAAATTTAAAAATGTATTTACCATGCCCAGAAACCCGTTCTTCGATGCTTTTTTTCAAAAAGTTCCTGCGGTGGGGAGTATCCACCTCCACAACCTCCCTCCTCGGTTGATATGTCTCCTCGCAAGAACACAATTACAGTTTTCGGCATTGTCTGTACATCTTTTGAAACCTGACTACAAATCCCTAACATTCAATAAATATAAACCTTTAAAATATGTTACTTTACCATGTATTGACTAACCCTATACTTTTTTCTCAAGAGTTCTACCTGGTGAGAGGCGATATCACCCTTCCACACACTTCCCCGGGCTCGTTATTCGCCCCCTTGCAAGTATGACTACCCAATCCCTACACTCTTAAAAATGTTGGCAATCATCACTGTTGCACACAACAATTGGTTGAAACTTATCCATTCTGGGTAGTTTTCAATCAATATGTTGCTTTGGGTGAGAACTACCCAGTATTGCGTTTAAAATTACCCAGAGTTGGATAAATATTTTAACCAATTGTTGATATGTTGCCCAACATTAAGAGTGTAATCTTGCTAAAAAATATACCAGTGAAAATGTATTTACTATGGCCTAGAATCATCTTTTCGATGCGTATTTTCAAAAAGTTCCTGCCGTGGGAGGGTAGTCCCCTCTCACACCCTCCCCGCTCAATTGATTCGCTCCCTCGCAAGTATGTACCCAATCACATAATCTTGCTAAATATACCAGTGAAATATGTATTTACTATATGCCTAGAACACTTTTTCTATGCATACTTTCAAAAAGTTCCGTGGGAAGGGTCCTGCCGTGGAGGGGGTATCCCCTCCTCGCAAGAATGACTACTTAATTTACAGTTTCATATAATTTCTGTATATCTCTTTGAAAACCTGTCTTACATCCTAATAATCTTTAAAGTATACGTTTAAAATATGTATTCACACACGCATAGAATCACGTCTTTTTTATGCGTATTTTCAAAAGTTCCTGCCGTGGGAGGGGTATCCAACTCCCACGGCCCACGGCGCACCCTCCTCTTGAAAATGTCTAGTGACGCCCTGGCTAGAGTCATGACGCTTTAGGGGGCTTTACCTCTTGATCCCCGACAAGATTCATATTCTGTTGTAAAATGAGCTGCTACCAATATAGTGCAAGTGCTACTAATTTGGAAAATAAACAGTTTTATAATTATTATTGACTGTCCATTTTACCGAAAAAAAAATTGCGTCATCAGAGTGTCAAATAGGCTCCTAGAACCCCCGGACCCTACCAGGGGCCCTACGGCGGCCCCTGGACCCCACCCCAAAATAAGCAATATTCCAAGTGCCCGCATAATTATGTGATGTCCCCCCCCCCACATTGAAAATGGATTTGCGCCCTGGCTACCAGGCGGCGTCCATTTATGTTTCGGATTGAAGGGGGGGGGAACAATAAGCTGAAAAATTGTCCGAAATTTTCGGCGTGTTCCTTGCGCGCCAAATTGTAATACAGAGGTTTTCTTCGCGCAAAGCGCGCATAAACATTGACAAATTTGTATGTTTTTTAAACCATATATTTGCAATTATGAATTTTTCAAGTTGTCTAAATTATTGGGGGGTGGGAGCGGAAATGATATGTTTTCCCCAATATTTTCATTGGAGGGCGATCAACCCCCCCCCCCCCCACGAGCAACGCGTTGCTGCTACATCATATTGCAAATTTGGACGCTAAAGTCCTAATTTGGTCAGACGGAGCGGTTTTTATTCATTGTTGCACTGGCAACTTACATAAAAAAAAAAAATGTGTCGCAGAGCGTAAAATAGGTTTCCTTAATAGGTAGAATTCGTCAGCTTCAGGGGGCTCGCCCTGACCCCGCCGGGCGTCCGCTCGGACCCACCAGGGGCCCTAAGGCGGGCCCCTGACCCCACCCAAATGAACGAGATATTCGTCTTCCAGAGAAATTGTGTCCCCCCCCCCACGTTTCAAAATGGATTTGCGCGCCATGGTAAAGGGATACTTAGAAAAAATCTAGACAAAAAGACTTTCTGCGTGTATGCAAATGAGCTCGTTAATTTCATTACTATTAGGTGCTCACTACTAGGCAATTTCCCGGCAAGGGGGGGCACTGACTGCCATTACAACGTGAACACCATGCGCGTGTGGAAAAAAAAATGGTTTTACGGTTGGACGATGTACGAGCGTATTCTGAGATCGGAGGATAATTGCAGTACAGTAATGTTAAATCCCATCATAGGAAGTGAGCTCACTGGAGTGACTGGACTGAATAATTTGTGAAAAGTGTCAGAGGTATAAGGGGATCAAACGATATGATTAACATAAGTTTTGCATCGTCCAATCATTCACCAGAAACATAATTTAGGCCTACGGGATAATTTGTCATATTGTGAAGAATGAACTTGTGAATTTTGGAACGTGACATTTTCACTTTCACATGCACAAGAGGTAGTCAATGAATGTAGAAAGACCCCTGCCAAGTTATTTTGCTCAAAATCGTTCCGTCTTGAAGTTACGATACTTCAAAAAGGGTTGTAGTCTTTGTTGTGGTTTTTATTGCTTGCGTATTTCCTCACACCCGTATCAAACAGCTACGATTATTGTCAGTAACATCTTAGGGTGATGCAAACCCGAACGGTTAACATACCCTATTCAAATATATCAGCTTCGCTAACGCGAATGTGAGACTGAACCTTGAAGACCATTAAATAGGGAGAAGATAAAGTATATATAGATAAAATTGTGTTAAAAAGTAGTGGTTAGACGCAAGTCTCAAATCCTTAATACAGGGATAACGATTAAAAGTGAGCTCACTGAACCATATAATTTGTGAAAAGTGACAGCTTTGTAAAAGTGGAGCAGATAGAAGTAATTTTGAGCCATAATTGTTCAGTTGATGATGAAATTTGGTGCAAATATAGAGTCAAGGTCACTCTTTCAGAAAAAGATCCTGGCCACGAAAAAATCCAAGATGGTGGTCATTTTCCAAGATGGCTGCCATGTGACAACATAATTATGAGATATTTGCCAAGATTTTGTTGGATGTGGGTCAAAATTGAATAAAATTTCAATTTTGTCCTTGGGGGTAAATGTCTCATGCAGAGCAAAAGGTCTTCATAAGGTCAAAGGTCATTGGCAGGGGTCAATGACCTGTTTGAGTTCAATGTTAGGTTTTTTGAGTAAGCTTCTATCATCTTGCCCCCAATTGCACAATTGTGATCAATTTGGGTGGTAGATGTCTCAAAGGGAGCTTAAGGTCACCAAAAGGTCAAAGGTCACCTTGGGGTCAATTATCTTTTTGAGCCCAATGTTGAGTGTTTTGAGCAAGTTTCTATCATTTTGACCCCAATTGCATAATTGTGACCGAACTTGGATGGTAGATGTCTCATAGTGACCTGAATGTCACGAAAAGGTCAAAGGTCACTGGCAGGGGTCAACAACCTTTTTGAGCCCAGTGCTATGTTTTTGAGCAACTTTCCATTATGTCCCGTAACTTTGCCCCCTTTCGCCAAATTGTGACCGAACTTGGGTGGTGAATGACTCAAACGATGCTGGAGGTCACCAATAGGTCAAAGGTCACAGATAAGGGTCAAAAATCTTTTGAACCCAGTATTACATTTTTTTAACAAGTTTGTATGTATGCGAAACTGGACGAGACACATTTTGGTCATCACTTTGTTGCTTGTTTACCGTAGTGACAACGTAGCTGCCAAAGCTACTTTTCTATGTGCCTCTATCTGAAATATGTTTTGTCTGGTCTCGTGCTGTTTTCAGAACATTAATTTCTGTATTTCTGGGTCGGTTTATCTTGTCCGAAGTTTAATTCATGTGTCAAGATAACAAAAAAGTTGCCTCTTTAGTGAAAAATGGTCCACGCCAGTAGAGATTAAATTTCCTTAAGTCAGACAATATTATTAACATTATCAATATTATTGCGTAAGATCAAGGATTGGGTTAAGGGTGAACAGCGCCAGTAGTTGACAGCAAGATAGAAAGCCCAGAAGGGAAGAATTAAAATTTGGGGTTTGAAAAAAACACGGGTAGTTCTATTGTTATGGGCGGGTTGAGGAAGCCGACACTTTTTGTAATGGTTAAAAGGAATGATGTAGAAGATGCAGATGTGTGAAGAGTGGAATACGCTACACTCCGCTCGGCAGCTGCGCCTGTGATTAAATTTGTCAGGCACCAAGGTGGATGTTGATCAATGGATGGTAAAAGGGTAGTTTAGCATTCAATTCGGACAGTAAGGTTAAGATAAGAATGATTTTTTTAGTTATTACTTTTGAGTTGGAATATAAAGTTTGGATGATAGACCATTTTTTTTTAAGTACGTTGCTAAGAAATGAGGATGCAGGGTGAATAGTGGATCTCCATGGGTGAAACACTCATCATAGTTCTTATACTGGAGGCTTTTTTTTAAGTGTGATACCACTTGAAGTATTTATTCAAAAGGGGAAAACAAATTACATTAATTTGACATTGAGTTTTCGAATTCAGGAAACGTAGAGAGGATCTCTCAGGTTCAAGATTGGGGAAGGGGATTTAATACGTTAATTGCATCAGTGTTAAATCTTGATTTTTTTTCCATGTAGTGGACCAATTACCTTTTATGTTCAAGGTTGAAGAACGTAGATACATGGGCGGGGGGGGGGGTAAATGATTGATTTAAATATATCTTTGGATCAACTAGACTCCTGGAGTATAAATTTTATTCAGCTCTGTGTTATGTCATTTGAAGAGTTTGTAAGAGATTATTAAGAGACTATTTAAGGGGAAATACTGTTACCTTGTTAAGTTTTTTATTGTTACTTTTATTGAATAAAGAGGTTAACACAAAATAATGCCGTATGCTTTTTTGAATCATAGTGGCCAAAAACATAGAAGTGGTTCGACCAATCAAACATCTCGACATGTCGATGACGATATGTGTAGTTGAATGACATCGGTATTTGGCGGCCATTTTAGAAAAAGGCAGCCATATCCGATTTTTTTTAAATTAGATTCACTGTCGGCAAGGTAAAAGGTCTAAAAATCTTAACATTTAACTCAATTTTGATCCACATTCAACAAAAACTTGGCAAATATCTCATCTGCTCATAATGATGTGGTCATCTGGCAGCCATCTTGGAAAATGACTGCCATCTTGGAATTTTTTTGTGGCCAGGATCTTTTTTTTCTTTTTATGTTACATAATAGAAACCTGCTTAAAAGACTTAACATTCGGCTCAAAAAGGTCGTTGACCCCTGCCAATGACCTTTGACTTTTCAGTGATATTAGCTCTCCATGAGACATCTACCACCCAAGTTTAGTCACAATTGTGCAAATGGGGGCAAAGTTATGGGACATAATAAAAACTTGCCCCCCCCCCTCAAAAAAAAATACATTAGAATCAAAAAGGTCGTTCACTCCTGCCGGTGACCTTTGACCTTTTGGTGACCTTCAGCCTCCTATGAGACGGCTACCACCCAAGTTTGGCCACGGAGCAAAGTTATGGGACATAATAGAAACTTACCCAGAAATTAACATTGGACTGAAAAAGGTCGTTGACCCCTGCCAGTGACCTTTGACCTTCGCAGTGACGCTTGAAGCTTCATATCGAGACATCTACCACGCCAAGTTTAGTCACAATTGTGGCAAAATAGGAGCAAAGTTATGCGAAAATAATAAGAACATTGGCGTCAACAGATTAACTCTCGGGTTAAAAATGGTACATTGACCCCTGAAGGTGACCTTTTGCCTTTATTGACCTCAGCTTGCCTATGAGACATTACCAACCCACGTTGGTCACAATTGTGCAAAAAGAGCAAGGTTATGGAAAATAATAGAAACTTGCTCAAAAACTTACATTGTGCTTCAGAAAGGTCATTGACCCCTGCCTATGACTTTGACCTTTTGCTTTGACCTCGCTTCCTAGGAGTCTTCTTCACTGCAAGTTAAAGTTGAAATTTTGGCTCAATTTTGAGCACATAGTCCAGCATAAAACCTGGCAATTATCTCCATAATGATGTCATCTGCAGCCATCTGGAAAATGGGCCGCGCAATCTTTGGAATTTTTCGTGCCAGGATCTTTTTCTGAATAGAGGCGACCTTAAACTCTCACATTTGTGGCCAAATTTCATGCTTGTATCTCAACTGAAAGAATTCTTAGGGTTATCTGCTCACTAATAAACAGCCTTTTAGACAAGGCCCTCTCGCTGGTGGGGCCTAGCGAAATGGGGGGAGGGGGGCCAGTCAATATAATGTTGTTACCATGCGTGACCAGTTATTTCCAGACACCCTAAACGAGTTTTTCTCTGTGTGCAAAATAACAACCGCTAAACAAGTTTTTCGCGGCTTCATTTACACATTTTGGCGCCCTACAACAAGTTGTCGCCAGAATATGACTCCCTAAACAAGGTTTTGTCTAAACTTGCTACAATATGCTTAAATAGACAAAAAACTTGGGGGGGAAACATACCCTAACACGTTTGATCGGAGTCTCAAAAAAAAAGCTTGAAAAAGAACATACCCTAAATACGGTTTGACCAGTCTTCAAAACCACCCTTTTTTGGGAAAATCAGTGTTTTTGATACCCTTAACGAGTGCACGCGCGGCCCGCGGCTAAAACTAGAAAAAACACCCCTTTAAACGCGTTTTTTTGGTCACGCATGTGTACAGCAATAAATTTGACTGGCCCCCCCGGGAGCGAAGCAAGCCCAGCCGAGCGCGCTCGGCTGGCTTGCTTCGCTCGCCCATAACAGCGAGAGGGCCATGTCAAAAGGCTACTTTGTAAGGGAATCAAACGATAGATCATTCATCAGAAACATAATTTGTCAAAATCAGTGGCGTATCTAAGGGGGGGGGCAGAGGGGGCACTTTAAAGGGGGGGGGGCAAAAATGCAAAACAAAAGAAAAGGAGAAAGATGAGAAAAGGAAGGAAAATCATGAACCTCACAGAAATTTTGCCCCCTTCCCTCCCAGTCCACAGGGTAAAGTGCGTTGGAAAAATGGGTTTTAGGGCCTATAGGGTTACGAGTATAGGCCATATACATACATTTTATACAGCTCGGAAGCTCCGCTTCCCGGGGGGGGGGGGGGCACTCGACTTATACAATGTGATACCTATAGGCAGTGTGGTGCACCGAAATCGAAAATCGGGTGCTCTGGAACGGGCTTGAGCGAAAAATGGAGGTCTCTGGAACTAGAGCTAAGGCTTCAGAAAACCTCAAAATGCTATGTTCTGGAACTGCACAGCGGCGAAGTTCCGGCGCGCCGTGCTGAAAAGGCAATGCTGCGAAAAATTAGAAACAAAACTGCAAATTTGGGGCCGGATTTGGGGGGTCTCTGGAACTGGAAAAATCAAAAATTTTCTGTGACTTCTGAAATTGAGATGCTCTGGAACGGAAATTTGGGCTGAAAATGGGGGTCTCAACCGGGTCTCAACCGCGGCACATAATCACACAATTAGGCCTATTGGCCTACTAAGTGCCCCCCCCCGGGCCCCCCGGGACTCCGCTCCCTCGCATAATTTGGCAAAGGCAATCAATTCCGCCTGATCAGTCTTTCCTTTGCATTTATGGTTACGTCAATAAGTTTGGGCCGGGGGGGGGGGGGCAGGGGTGGATCTAGCTCTTTGCTAAGGACGGATTGACCCAGGGGCATTGATCAATTTTTCGGATGGGGGCAAATGTGAAAAAATGTCAACAATAACGGGGCGCTCCGCGCGCCAAGTTGCAATACAAATTGAAAAATTGTGCTTGTTTAAAAATATTTTTATGCTACATTTAACGGTGTTGTAGTGCTTGCTTTTAAAAACATGGTGTTTTTATATATGCACATCACATTTTCACTTGGCAGCCCAAGGGAGGGGAGTGTAAACCCCCGAACCCTGTAGAACCGCCACTGGGAGCGCAACCCGCCGAGATTTTTCATTAATTAATTAAAATAAAAACTAAAGACATTCAAAATCTGTATATTGCTGGGATATGACCATTGGGCATCAAGCTTTCAAATGAAAAAAAAATCCCCAAAACTATGACTTGGGCTTTAATCATTAAAGGGAGAAGGCGCCGGCAACTATTACAGTCATAAGTTAAGAAAATATTTGAGTTCTTGCCAACCAATCAGATTGCACGTGCAAAGTGCAGGGAGCTGATTATGCGTGACCGTATGCCACGCGAGTGATAAATGTATGCGCTGTTTGAATTGATAAGCTCCCCCCTACCCCCTATAGCTGTTTCTGCACTGAAGTTTTATCCGTGGATAAAACTTGCAAAGACGTAAAAAAAAACACAAATTAAGTAATTTATAGGGCATTGCTGAGGGTAAGTATCACACAGTACCCCTTATTTAGGCTGTACCATAATTCTCACAATACTCACAATGTCATTTATTTTCTTAACTAATGGCGCCTTCTCCTTTAGTTTCAAGTTAGTCACTAAGTGCAGAAAAAATATTTTGCTCAAAACCGTTTGCCGAAAAGTTCTGATATTTTGAAAAGAGTGAAAGTCCTATTGTTGTGTTTACTTATGCTGGCTTATCCTCACAAAACCGCATCTAAAGGCCTCCGCGCACTACACGACTTGTCGTACGACTGCACCGACTTGGATCGGAAATAAAAAACAAAGCTTATATTTCGTACACGCTGATTGTGTACGAAATTTCAGCTTTGTTTTTTATTTCGGATCCAAGTCGGTGCAGTCGTACGACAAAAGTCGTGTAGTGTGCAGAGGCCTCAGCTTGACTCATCTTAACATTTCAGGGTAGAGTAAACCTGATCGGTGAACAGTACCCTTTTCAAATATATTAGTTTTCCACAGCAGGACTAGGAAAACGATAGAGACACTACATAACAGAGAAGATTGATTTCATAATAATAAAAACATTTTAAAAAGTAGTGGTTACATAAATCTCAAATCCTTGTTTATCACACTGTGACCGAAGTGTAATGAAATCATTTTGCTCTTGATGAAGAATTTCAGTGCTATTTCACAACTATACAATGAATAGTTCCAGGTGACATGGGAAACCTTGCACCTTGATAAGGGGATGGAACCCTAGTCTGCAGGCACAGACTTTATTTTGGCAGTAAAATACAGACAGCACCAAGACTAATCTTGTTGGTCAGTGCTCGTGCTGCTATAACACAGGGCCTATGGAAGTACTAGTCTGCAGCACAGATTGTTCAGACCCTGACTTGCGTAGCACGACGGACAAGGGTTTGAGCTTTCAAACTAATGGAACTCCGGGGATGGTCCAGACGATGATATAAGATTAACTTCTGTATGCAAATGAGCTGCTGAATATGCATTACTGTTACTGCTAACTTTTTTTGGGGGGGGGGCAGTACATGTATTTTATAAATAGGACTACTGGACTACAGAAAATAGGCCTAACTTCAGCGAACCCAGTTGGAGCAAAATAATTTGGCAGCACTCCCCGTGCAAAAATGAGTTAGCTTTTCTAAATTTACCATTTTCAGGAACCTACAGTCTAACAATTTCTCTTTTATGTATGCATTTCTATTGATTTATCAAAATGTCACAATATAAATCTGCTCTATAATTAACCGCTAAGCGGGCCGCTAAGTTTTGTTAATATAGGCCTATATTTGTATTTGATATCCCTTTAATGTACTTATAGCCTACAGTTTATAATTATGTAACACAATGAATTGTTTGTCATATTTATCTTGAGAAATGTGAATAAATAAACCAATCAATCAATCATTATTTTAATGGCCACTTTTCAAAGTGACTATTCTTTTGCAAAAATAACAGCAAATAAAGGGGGTTTTTTCATATTGAAATTACTTACTAACTTTTTTATTGTATGTTTAATTTTTCTCAAGATAGGGGGCTACCGCATCAGTTTGATGCTTCCCAAGACAACGCATCTTTTTTTTTCCTAATACATGATGTCGCGAGATTTCGGGTAGCGCATATTCAAACGGTCAACACATCCTTTTACATTTTTTACCTACGTTAATTAATTCTTTGTAAGAAGATCGAGGATATAAAAATAATAACATCTTAAAATGTAGTGGTTACGTGAATCTCAAATCCTTGTTTATCATACTGTGACTGTGATGAAATCATTTTCTTCTTAATAATTGGTGAGATTTTCAGTGCCATTTCACAACCATAGGCTGATCACATGGGAAACCTTGCCCACTGATGGTACAATGTGTGTTCGTCAGTATTTTATCAATGCAGAAATACAGTAAATCATTATAACAAGGGCGTCGATCCCCCGGGTCGATCCATGTTTCGGATGGGGGGGGGGGAGCAAAAGTGAAAAAATGTCAAAAATTTTCGGCACGCTCCGTGCGCTAAATTGATACAGAATTTTGCGCGCGAAGCCCCGAAGCGCGCCGAAAATTGTATGTTTAAGAGTGGTTTTCATGGTATGTTTAACGGTTTTATAGTGCTTTCCAATGCTTTTTTAAAACATGTATTTACAATGCATATTATAATTTTTTCAAGTTCTCAAAATTAGGGGCAAATCGATACTCGTTTGACCCCCCCCCCCCCCCAAATACGTTTTTTTCATTCGGGGGCGATTGCCCTACCCCCCCCCCGGATCGACGCCTCTGTACCGTAAAGTTAATAGCGAACCCAGTTGGAGCAAAATAATTTTGAAGCTCTCAATAACTATTTAGTTTCTGTGCGAAAATTAGAGAGCATGCATTTAATGGCAAAATTGTAAGTTTTCAAAATTGACTACTACTTGTGCCAAAATAACAGTAGGACAAATAACGGTATTTTTGCTTACTGAAGTTATTTATTTTTTTGTGTTAATGTATGTTAGATTCTTCTCAAGATACCGCATCATTTTTTTTTAATCAAAATACTCTTGATGTAGTTATATTTAGGGTAGCGCAAACCCGGACGATCAGCACACCCTTCCCAAATATTATGTTTGATTTTGTATCGATCTAAAGAACATTAGCTGTATGAGAAGATCGAGTACATTTAAATGATTTATGTTTAGAAGTAGTGGTTTCATGAATCCCCGCATGAATCTCAAATACTGTGACTGTGATCAGATTATTTTGTATGGATTCCATTGCTATTTCACAACTATACGGTCAATGAAATAGTTAAAATCACATGGGAAACCTTGCACAATAAGTGAAAGTATATGGAAGACACAGACAATCAGACGATCGTTTTCGCCGTATGCAAATGACTAGATGAATATGCATTATACTACAACAGTACTATACGTGTCTGCCAATAATTGCCCGGGTTTCTCAATGTTTGCCTTCTTTGCAGTGTTTTATGGGTGGCAGTATTATGTCCAATCATGGACCTACTGATATCAGCGTGTATGTTGGTCAGTCCGTTGCAAATCTGCGGATCGAATTTAGGGTTGCCATGTTTTCCGATTCTCAAAAAGCCAAATTACATGACAAATTCAGTGGGAAAAGGGCCAAATTCGGATTTGATGAATGGGCAGCATAATAGATTTTGTTATAAATAACGTAGGCCTAATCAATAATTTATAACACCTTTGAAACCTCTGCAGCCGAAACTTTGAGTGCCGCGGTTTACGCGCAGCCAGATTTTGCACATGCGCAAAGCTACTTTTCGATATTTGTGGCACATATTTGACCGAAAATCCCCGGAAAATAGTTTTTTTTATTAAATTCTTATAATTATGTCAATAAAAAAATGACCCCCCCCCAAAAAAAAAAACAAACAAACAAAAAAAACAAAAACAAAACAAAACAAAAAAAGGCCGTTTGGCCTGCACTTTGAATTTTTCAATGCCAAACGATGTAAAAAAAAAATGTAAAAAATGATGTTTTTTGGTCTTAAAAAGGCTAAAAACTGGCAACCCTAATCGAATTACTTCCTCAACTTTTAACAAGGCTCATGAAATAAATTTGGCAAGCACATTAGTGTTGGGATGAAGATGTGCTAGACATTATACGGAAACCGCGTTGCCATGGTAACCGTATATTTGGGCCATTATGGTCGTAAATCAGGGAGGCTTAAAACAGAATGAAATCCAGACATCTTTCTGTACTCAGAGAATACAAAACAATAAAAGAAATACAACAGTGAAAGTTTGAGCAAATTTGGTTGAACTGTTCAAGAGTTATGAATGCTGAAAGTTGATTTAATCGTTCTTATGGAGGATTCTTAAATTGGCAACTCCACCACTTTTTGAGATGAAAGTGTGGAGAACTCCCCATTGGCCTTGAACACAGTTTTTCACTTATTCTCATTTTTTTCTGAAATATCTGATTGCCTCTTGCTTGTTGTACAAGCAGGGCCGGACCCAGCAAAAAAAATGATTTGTACGTGTTTTCTGGAAGAATTTGATTACCTTCACAACTAACATTTCAGAAAAAAAAAGTAAATTTGAGAAAATTTGTGTACAAAACCAATGGGGAGTTCTCCACACTTTAATCTCAAAAAGTGGTAGTGTTGCCAATTTAAGAATCCTCCATACATAAGGATGATGTCAACTTTGAACATTTATAACTCTGAACGGTTGAGTCAAATTTGTACCAAACTTTCGCCATTTTCTTTTTCTTATTGCTATCTATTCTCTAAATGCAAGTAGATGTCTGGGTTTCATTCCCCTTCTGTGGATATCGCAATTTGCTGTGCAGATTTGCATGCACGGTTTCACGTATTATACTGCCCCCCCCCCATGACAAAAGGGGATAACTGACATTTTAGTGTTTCAGAAATATAGAGCAAAACGTGTTTTCTTAAAAGCCTGAAAATACTATTCAGTGTTTTGTTTTCAAGTTAACATATCCAAATGTGTATTTGAAAGGTCTTTCAAAGTCACATTTTTCGTTGAAATTGTCAATTATGCTCATTAAATATGAGAACAGTGAATGTTATGTCTGGAAGCCAGACTAGGGCACATATAGCTTCGCCCATAAACTGTTTAATATTAATGAAAATTCTTTGCATACTATTCTGACAAAGGTTGCTCTTAGCAACCTGACAGCTTGCTGGAAGCTTGACATATTGCAATTTGCATTTTTGGTATTGAAAATTTATTCATGAAAACAGGTGAGAAAAATAACTCTGCACTAGGTTTCAGAAGAGAAAACATCCATAAATTTGAATACAAGGCTATGAAATAGTCTATTGCATATTCATATTTGGGCTGAAGATGGGTAAAATCAATTTAAAAGAGAATTATTTTGAAAAAAAAAGTATGTAGGCTTCCGTATCAGAAATCTAATCACTTATGGGGATAAGGGGCATAATTGATTAGATTATCAGGCATGTACCTCCCCCCCCCCCTACCCCTGGCATAAGGGGATAACTGACATTTTGGTGTATCAGAGATATTGGCAAAAACCTATTTTGTTCAAAGCCTTAAAATACTATTCAGCGTTTTGTTTACAAGTTATCGTATCCAAATGTGCATTTTAAAGGTCTTTAAAAGTCATAATGTCAATTTCCTGAAAATCCCGCATTTTTCGTTCAAATTGTCAGTTATGCCCTTTTTGTCGTGGGGTGCCCAAAAAAATTAATATTAAGAAACTGTTACAAAATGCAATAACATCACAAAACATTTGTTACAGTTGGTTTCACGATTGCATTTATTTCTTTTTCATATATCAGACTCTTGAAAGGGAAATAAGTTAATGGTGTTGCATGGAAACCAAATCATTTCCTTGTAAACCTAATTAAAACCATACTTAACTTTGACCAGTTTTACATAACTTTACCAAGCTTTAAAGGCTTTAACAATTGAACAGAAAAGGTTGTCTAATTTCAACAAATTAAAAATATTGACATAATACTTGATTTATTTTTTTGTTTGATTGTTGTCCTGGTAACTAACAAACTAAAAAAATATCATGAAAAGACTTTTAGAAACCTCTTCTAAATTTTCAGTAACCTCCACAATTTCTCCACAGGTCTCTCTTTCTGAAATTTTGTGCTGCTGAAATGCAAAATATGTTTTCGTTTTCTTCTTCTTCTTCTTCTTTTTTTTTTTTTTACATATGTCAATTGTTTGTGTGTTTATATGACAGTGTTCAAAATCAACCACCATTTGACTGACAAAAGTGTGTACAAATATTTAACCCTATTTTAACTGGGCTATTTCAGACCAGGTTTT
>JZLH01S0231339.1:58205-81191 GCA_001188425.1 Eucidaris tribuloides | reverse complement strand
CTTGCAAACTTATTTTATGACTTGCCATGTATGGAGAGTTTTCCTTCATATCGTTCAACAATTAATCCTCTTTTTTGCTGGAATGATCACTACCATGTTTGATTACTCGAATGTGGAATTGAGATTACCAGTTAAATTGTGGCATTATCAAGGGGAAAACACTTTTCATTTCCAATAAATAATGTTCAGCTGCCGACAGTGGAGAAGCTCCTATTTACAAATCAAATACCAGTATGTATTTAACAACATATGACTTTACATTCCACAGGGTGTGAAGAAATCATAAAATTGTGACAAATATTACAAGGCATAATTTTTTACCACTGACAATTATGCAGTGCTACAGAATTAACCATTTTATTTAAAGGTCATAATAAATAGACGATATGATTTCTAATGGTTACCCTCTTCACAGTTTACACCACCAGTACCATCAGGGCAGTGGCATGTATAGCGATCCCACTCCGACTCGCAGGTCCCTCCTGTGTGACAGGGGTTGCTCTGGCAGAAATCACCCTTGTGGGGGCAGCCTGGCTGCGTGCCAAAATCCTCCACATTAGTTGCGAGGTCCAGGAGCTCGTTGTTGATGTAGACATCCTGGATGCAGCCGACAAAGTCCGTGTTGTCAACGGGAAACTCACTGGGAAGGTCGGGGAGGCCACCAAGGATAAACGGTGCATTGAGATTGAGAAACCTGTGAGGTGTCAATAGTTAGAAAACACAATTGTATGCGTCACTATAATGTGGATATAGCACAGTACAAAGATTATAAAAATTTAGACAGAAAAAATTGTAGGTGTTTTCATTTCATTTCATTTTATTTTCTCATTCCACCTCTAAGCAAGAATGGATCCCAATGTTAATTATTTCAGTTACATCTAAGGAGGGGGGTACATATAATGTTTAATAAGCCAGTTCACAGTTAATAGATATGTGTAACAACCATGTGATACCACAGAACTGTGAAGAGTGGGATCTACAATGCCTAGTATGACCCTGTGATACCACAGAACTGTGAAGAGTGGGATCTGCTATGCCTATGACCCTGTGATACCACAGAACTGTGAAAAGTGGGATCTGCAATGCCTATGACCCTGTGATACCACATAACTGTGAAGAGTGGGATCTGAATGCCTATGACCCTGTGATACCACATAACTGTGAAAAGTGGGATCTGCAATGCCTATGACCCTGTGATACCACATAACTGTGAAGAGTGGGATCTACAATGCCAATGACCCTGTGATACCACAGAACTGTGAAGAGTGGGATCTGCAATGCCTGTGACCCTGTGATACCACATAACTGTGAAGAGTGGGATCTGCTATGCCTATGACCCTGTGATACCACATAACTGTGAAGAGTGTGATCTGCTATGCCTATGACTGTGATACCACATGTGAAGAGTGGGATCTACAATGCCTATGACCCTGTGATACCACAGAGCTGTGAAGAGTGGGATCTGCAATGCCTATGACCCTGTGATACCACATAAAAGTGAAAAGTGAGATCTGTAATGACCCTATGATACCAGAGCACTGTGAAGAGTGGGATCTTCAACGAACCTGTGATACCACAGAAGTCTACAGAGTGGGATCTGCAATGACCTGTGATACCACAGAACTGTGAAGAGTGGGATCTGCAACAACACACTGTGATACCACAGAACTGTGACGAGTGGGATCTGCAATGACACTGTGATACCACAGAACTGTGAAGAGTAGGATCTGCAACAAAACTGTGATACCACTTTTACATTACAATGTGCATCTGCTGCATATATGAATTTATAGCTTACATGAAGATCTATCTGGCATTCATCAAATCAAGGATTACACAATCACTTTTCTAGCAGTTCCAAGTTGTTTTTAATATAAATAATGATTTGCCGATTGTAAAATTGTATTCACATGTTAAATACATGAATAGAACCTGTTCTAA
The DNA here is from genome assembly GCA_001188425.1 of Eucidaris tribuloides. Classification (NCBI taxonomy): domain Eukaryota; kingdom Metazoa; phylum Echinodermata; class Echinoidea; order Cidaroida; family Cidaridae; genus Eucidaris; species Eucidaris tribuloides. The sequence continues at coordinate 79,250 of JZLH01S0231339.1, read as the reverse complement.
CATGGCCATTATCTGCATATGCAGAAATGGCAACTATGAACTACCCGATTTGTTCATGGTATTTAGAAATTATGGATTTCAAAGGGTTAAAACCATACGACATAACCACATTCATACCTCAATTCTCCTAGATAGATAGCCGTAGCAGCACAGTTGTACCCAGGGAATTGTGGTCCATACCTCAGAGCCACAGCTGGGTCACAGTCATCAAGAACAATTGTCACCTCCTGCACAAAAATCACCAAACAGATGAAATTTGACAGCTTGGTGGTCAAAGTATATGCCTCTGTTCTTCCAGGCAAATTCAGCCTTCATCAACACCCATGATGTGGTCCTTCATAAAATGTTCAAGTTACCTACAATATTGCCTACATTGCAACCAGGAATAACCTGTCACCTTTGACCTTGTATTTTATATCAAATGCATGCTACCTAAAATTAAGAAGTTAGGTTGGCTATACATAGGGACACTGCTAAGAAACAAATACATTTTTTTTTTCAAAGTTCTTGCAATGACAACTTTTCTTTTTATGCCACCCTAGGGATTCAAGTAAAAATTGAAATAACGTAATAACTTTGGGAAGAGTTATCATTGATACAAAGAGTTATCAAAATAAATCTTGAAAAAATTGAACAGAATTTAATTAATTCTCACTCATAATACTAATATTCCAGGATCACAGGTATGTAAATTATCTTTGTTTGTGACAGTATTTTGGATTATTTTTCTTGAATTATACATGACTCTGCCATATCCAAATATTAAATGGAAGATAAGAGACATTCTCAAATACAAGAACTGATTATAATGAACAAAAAATATGCTACCAAAAAAGACTATTCTCTTTAAAAATGCAGGAATTGCTTCATTAATATTTTAAAATCTTTATTGACTTTAATCAAAATTTTTGAGAGGTGTTATGTCAGAAATCTTTAATATGTGCATTTTAACTACAAACGGCTTACCTGATAGTAGTAATCAACGGTCACTGTATGCCATTCCTCATTACTGACCCCTCCTGGAGTGGATGCGGTTACCATGGTAACATCACTGCCTGTGGAGAAGGAGAATCGCACCTGGCTGTCGATGATCTCAAGAGCGATGAAGTCATGTTGCTGGTTGTAGCGACCGTTGTAGAAAAGCAATCCGTTTGGCTCCTGGGTGGCAAAGCTGAAGGCAGAAATTGATTGTAAGTGGTTTATAACTATAATAAAATTTACCACTAATATACATTAGATTTGCTGCAAATTCATATTTAATTTCAGTTCCAACATTATGTCATCACCTAAATGTGCATTAATGATACCAGATGGAACCACATAACTACAATAAGCTGATTTCCTGCTTTTCCCTGTGGCTAAGCAAATTCAAACTGCTTGAATGGTTTTGCTGTTTTCCCACCTTATCCATTCTGTATTTCCCAATTTTGTCCCCCAATCCTCATGTTCTCCAAATCTCATTGCCTCAACCCCCCCCCCCCCACCCACCATCCCCAACCTTACCTGACAGAAAGTTGGAGCCGCACTCTCTGACTCAGCGACCAGAACATCATGAATGACCGGGGTGGAAAATTGCGGGTCCGTATCTCACAGAATGGCCCATCGTATTCGTCTGCATTAGGACATACGCACTCAAATCCACCAGACTGGAAGTCTCTGCATTCGCCACCATGCTTGCACACAATCTCCCTTTCATCTGGACAGCGACCTTCGCTAGCATCAATTTCACAGTGGACACCTATGAGTGAAAAAAAGAAACCAGATAAATTGCCATGAACATATCAATTTGTATCTCAGTACATATTTTAAGAATATTTAGAAAAACACAACTTTACTCATTAACTACGGTAATTTTCAATCAAAATAAAGCTCCTTTTTTGTTTTTTGGCAGGGGGACTTTGAATGGATAGCTACATAAAACTGTAAAAACCTACATATAGACAAGATGAAAAGTCAACAGATATGGATAAAACAATTTTGTCAGTATTTCACCAAATACTCCATATCGTATATGAAAGAATGTTGGGGAAATGGATGATTGTACCTCTTGGGCAAGATTTGCCAACTTGCTTGTATCCAATGTCTCATTTGTGCCGGTAAAAAGGCATGATATTTAAAGACCTCTGTTGTATTCATGATTTTGTAATCATATTGTTTCACCTTATTTTTCCCACTTAGGATAAAATTCAGGTTTGAATCACAGTTGTTGAAATGGAACCTTTCACATAAGCGGGGCAGTGCTAGTTTAGCCACTTCAATAAAAAATATAAAATAGGCAATACAACTAGAAACAGATTGGCTGTATTGAGTCATTGAAGTTGCTTTCGATCAAAGTCGGCCTGGAAGTTAAACTAGTTTACAAAAACTCCAGGATGTGATATACTGTAGTACCTGCATCTGATATCAGTGAATATCTTGGACATATATCTATGTGGAGAATTTTGAAAAACCATGTGATATGTAGTTATCTCTGTTTTTTTCACACCTGTTCTTGCTGTTGGGAAACAAGTTTACTGCATTATTGGAATCGTCAGATTTTAAAGTCACTTTCGCGAGTCGAGATCAGTTACATGTACAAGTAAACATAAATAAAGTCTTACCTATAAATCCTTCCTTGCACATGCATGCGTATCCTGCCTCCTTCTGGACGCACACGCCATTGTTACTGCACGGATCGGAGTAGCAGAAGTTGATTTCTGTCATGCAGTAGTTCCCGGTAAAACCAAATGGGCAGGTACACTTGTAGCGAGTCTCCAGGTGAATGGAGTGGAAAATAATTGAAGTCGTCGCAATAAATCCACCAGGTGTCCAGAACGTACGCGGAGAGGTGCACTGGAAGAAATCACTGCACAACTCGTTCATGCAGAGATCATCGGCAAATGGCAACACAGTCACGTCAAGCAATTGGGAGAGCTGGCTGTGCTTCAGGTAAACCTGTTTTTGAAGGTACTCTGAGTTGAAGAAAGAACCGTTGGGATGCTGTGCTGCAAATGTGATGTCAAGGACCACAGCATCGTGTTCTCTAACGCTAACCATGTACACTTGATTTCGGTTCGTGGGAATGATGCTGGTCAGAGCATCAACAAACCGGACGAGTTTCGTTGAAAGGAATTCATGGGACTGCACATCCTGAAGCTGGATAGTGATACTGCTGAACAGCATGTCGTCCGTTACCATCGTCATGTGAAATCTGCAATTGGCCACTACCCGATTTATCCCATCTGTAAATACAAAAATGTTGAAATGATGCGAGTCCATAAAGTGTTAAAATATTCAAATTTTTTGACATTCAAATAAGTACAACATTTCTCATTGTGACATCCTCCATCACCTTTAGCATATTCAAACTGGTCCAAACCATTGAATATCAGACATACTTACATTTCACATTCCACTGGTCACAATATACGATGGTTATTTTTAGATACCTCTATACCTCTAATTAAATTATGGTCTGTTCCTACATTGTTTACTTCAGAAACTGCTATCTGAATGTAGAGATCTGAGAGTACAGAGTAGTATACAATTTATATATCATTTAACCACAGTACCATAACTTTAAAGTGACCTCTGAAGGACCTACATGTACAGTACATTTGATCTGCATCTTGTTGATATTCTAACTTTCATAAAAAATATTACCCCCCCCCCCAAAAAAAAGGTTTTTACACACAGGTACACTTAAAATTCTTTCTTTCTGATTCACAATGTGCAAGACGTCATTTTACATGGAAGGCAATTCATGAAAAATTATCAACTCTACTTCACCCACAAATGTTTACTATCAAACACTTACATACATGCATATATAATATAACTTTTAACTTAGAAGTTAATGAGTTCCCACAAAGCGTTAAGCATTTAGTCAGTTTCCAGTGTGGAATTTCTTACCTGAAACTTCCACAAGGAACTGCATAGATTGGGGGATGTATGAACCATTCAAAATGGGATTGAGTCTGATCCCACCAGTAGTTGTGTTCAGTATCAGATGCTGATGGGTGTTACCACTCACGATTCTATACTGAAGAACGTCAGAAACATCAGGATCAGAGGCTGGTACCTGTCCTATATCTTCATCAGGGAAGTAACCCTCATAGTTATTGAAATAGATATCAAAATCTTCCAGTATCGGTTTATTGTCATTCACGTCAGTGACATGGATATGAACAATGGCGTCGGTGAAATAGGGCACGTTTATAGCACGGACAAGAACTTCATACTCATTACGACTTTCATAATCAAAGCTTGTCAAAGACGTAATTACTCCGTTCATTCGATCTATTTCAAAGAAATCCTGATCTCCTCCAAGTATGTTGTACTGGATGTAGGCATTAAATCCTGAGTCCAGATCGGTGGCATTGAGGGTCACAACTGTTGAACCAGGATATCTGTTCTCACTGATGAAGACGTCATATTCCCGCTGAGAAAAGGATGGTGGGTTATCATTCACATCAATCACATACACGACGATCTCTGCTGATGTTTTCAGGGAAGGGGACCCCTGATCGTACGCATATGCCACAAGGTTGTATTGAGCCATGCTTTCTCGATCCAACCCGGTTTTGATACGAATGATTCCTGATGTTTCGTCAATGGCAAACGTTCCATCTCCATCATCACCATCCTCAAAGGTGTATAGGACTTCACCATTGGAACCTGAAAATGTACAACAAACATAAATAACAAATAACAGATTATCTAAATGCAAAAACTTGGCAGGGTATATGTAGCTGGGTAAACTGTAAATCGTCCTACATGCACTCAGTCCATTTCCCCAAAACCCAAATTTGTGACACTTACAATTAAAAGTTGCAGGTTTAAACTTCAGGTTACAGATTGGGACTAGAGGTAAGGTCAGAAATGGGTATTTCAGGAATGGCAAAATGGGTAGCATAACGATGCTGATAAAATCAGGTGGCTTTGTAATTTGTTTTGTATTTTTGCACAGGGTGAATATTGTTGGTGTGTATGTATCAAGTAACTGTAAGGAACAGAAATGGAGACATAAATTTGTTTTAAAACACATATTGTATAACAGCTCAGTTCTTTGCTTTAATAATGTTCACACTGATGTTCACATACATGTAAAGCTTCAAGCTCATCAACAGGGTCATCTTTTCCTAACAAGCCATTTCCCTTTGCATGTTATTATCTAGATCCATCCGAAGAAAATTTGAATTATCTCCTTAGCTCCACCCCCTTCCCTCCCCAACATCTCTGGGGCCAAATGGGGCCACATTAGTCATGATAAAATTTTATTCTCCACCTATAGAGGCATTTACACAGAATGTAAACGTAACTCAGCTGAACTTCATTCGTGGTGCTTTGTTCCTGCCTGATCCTTTGTGCAAATCGATTCATAATAGATGTCTAACCTAGTTTTTTTAATTTGATACCATTTAACAGTTTGTGTCAAACTACAATATTGAATAAACATCATCATTACTGAAATTAACAGATTCAAGACTTACAATTGTCAGAAGAAATTAGATTTCTATTTTTTTTGGGGGGGGGTGGGGGAGTGGACTAATTTACTGAACTCTGGTCTAGCAGTGAGCTTACAAAATATACTGTAGGTAAATACACATCCTGCTTCACATAGAGAATGAACCATGGGAAAGAAACTCATCCACACTTACTCTAACAGCCTAAGCAACGATTTCCACTTGGTCGTCATGACTCTTGACAGCCATTTAGTTAGAGTTCAAGTTAAAACAACAAACTACCAAAGAATGTTTACCTCATACACCACCAGTAAAATAAATTTTTCTACTCCATTAGCGTCTGGCAAGAAACGACCTCATACCAATTCAGAAAAAAATTAAGAGAAAACACACTCCTCTCAGAAGATTTACGAGTTCTTATCTGCTACCCTTCAAAATTACCTACGTAATGCAATTAGCCAGCCACAGGTCAAATAGCCTTTCTGGTCCTGCTGGCCATCTTGGGAGACCTCAGAAGATCTCCGGTCCGTGAGCTCACCAGGTAAACAAGTGGTGTGCACTGAACTGGACAAGACCAAAGCTACAGCGAGGTGGCTGTACGAACATATGGTCATCATCAAAAGGCCTGTGTGGCGGAGTGTTGATATGTTTATAATCAGCCAAGCTCTTGGCTTGTGGGGGTAATTAGATTGTTGCACTGTTCGCACTTAGGGTGGTAAGAATTTGGGAATAGGATACCATGGTGGCAGATAGTGGATTTCCTTGAGTCTACCAGAAATTCAGGCTAAAAAACAATAGACTAGTTAAAAGCCCCAAATACGTTTTCGTCCATGGCCTCTGCTTTGCAGAGGCGGAGTCTGGAATTCAGACTAGGTAGAGTAGTGATGCATAAATTTCCAAGAAGTGGGTGAGGTTCCTCTTTTTGGCATCCTAAATATGAAATTGCAGCCCATGTTTATTATTTCAACCACTGCTGCCCAGATTTCTAGTGCTTTCCATCAACAATGAATTCAGAGCCTCAGAAGACGCAGTATTCAGATCAAGAACAATATTGGATTGGTAAATTGCTTATCAAATGTTTGAATATGGGACTGGGTTTTATCTATAAAAACTACTTCCATAATTGTAGAATAATGTTTCTATTCAAATATATTTGAATTTCCTCATTGGTAAAGCACAAGTTTAGTTTTGGCAAATTTTTTTTATAAAGCTTTATGCCCAAAGGTTATCTGAATTATACCTCAGCAGAAAGATCAGAGTCTGCTCAATTTGACCATTATTTCCATATTCTGTACTTTAAAGCACAAGAAGGATCAGACTCTGATCTTTCTGATGAGGTATAATTCAGATAACCTTCACACCTAATTAACCCTTTGGATGCTATAATGTAAAATATAGTCGAAAATCTTGGGGGTCCCCCCCCCCTCCACCGAGATTTTTCATTAATTAATTTTAAAAAACTAAAGACATTCAGAATCTGTTATTGGTGTGATAAGACCTTTGGGCATAAAGCTTTCACATAAAAAAACAATCGCCAAAACTATACTTGTGCTTCAAATGTAATTAAAGCTTGGTGGTGATACCCATAGAACTGGCATACAAAATTGTGAGGGGTGTTTTCAATGGGTTTGCTTTGTCCATCCACAGATGATACCCTGTTTTAAAGCTTTAGTCTTACTCTCTTCTTTACAATTCTTGGAAATTATACATCTTATTCTTCCCAATTTATGATGTGTTTTGTGGTGACACCGTGATAGGATATGTGTAATGTAGGCCTGCTTATTCATGTACTGTTCTACTCAGTACAACGATACAACCAGCTTTCTCTTTTCTCACGTTTGTTTATTGAAATCAATGAGGAAAAGTGGGGAAGGGTCTGAAAGTAGTTCCCCCTTCCAGGAGGAGAATACTTTTGCATTTTTTTTCTTAAAAAATAAAAAGTGATAGGTTCAGCCCATTGACTGGATGATAGCAGCATAATATATGTAGCTGCAGTAGAAATCAAAGTGTCGGGAAGGGATTTTGACTGGTATCGCTGAAATTGTAAAGTGACAAAGTTCATGCAAAACAACTGACGGTCTAGGAGGGGTTATCCCTCCCCCAGGGTGAGAGATTATTTCACATTTACCCTCAAAATGGAGATATCGTCGTCCCCTTTTAAAAACCAAAGAATGCAATAACCAAGCACCTGCTTTATTAAAGTCTCTCAAATTCCACTTGAGAAACACAGGCAATTCACTTTACTTTTACAAAAATGTTACGGCTCGTCTTGTAAAATCAAGGGTAGCAGAATGACTGCATTTTGTGAATTCTATGTGTCCATTTCACTTTCAATGACTTCTTATCACAAAGTGCCTTGTCTGGCAACAGTAACTTCCTCCAGCCAATTAAAGCTTGTATAGTCTTGAAAATTTGTTCATGCAAGGCAAAATTTAAAACAAACAAAATTGATGTATTAATCAGCATTTCATTGGCTTAAAATCAACTTATTTTTAAAAGTTTAGTATAATTTCCTTAATAACTTTTGTTTAATATCAGTTTTTTTTGTAAATGTAATCACTTTTTCTTTTGGGGGCAACTAACACCCCCACCTCCTCTAGGATTGACACTTCTGGTTAATGATGATCACAAGTTTGCAAGGTTCATAGCTGTTTTATTTGTCTATGTGTTTAATCAATGATCAGTTTTACTTTACTGTATCATCAGCTTTAAATGAAAAGCAATTTGACCATTATTTCCATATTCTGTACTTTAAAGCACAAGATGGATCAGACTCTGATCTTTCTGATGAAGTATAATTCAGATAACCTTAATACCTTATTAACCCTTTGGATGCTATAATGTAAAATATAGTCGAAAATCTTTTGAGTCCCCCCCCCACCCGAGATTTTTCATTAATTAATTAAAAAAACTAAAGACATTTAGAATCTGTTATTGGTGTGATATGACCTTTGGGCATAAAGCTTTCAAATAAAAGAAAAATCGCCCAAACTAAACTTGCATTTTAAAATACCATGGCTGAGATTTATGGTTTGTTGTTTGTTCTTACCTGTATCATCATCAGTAGCTGAAATTGTCACGACATTCATGCCTATTGCAGATGTCTCTAAAATCGAAGCTTCAAATTGCGTTGGTTTAAAGACCGGAGCATTGTCATTAACATCTACAACAAATATCTGAACAAAATCCCTGGATTCCTTTGGAATTATTCCATGATCTCGAGCGATAATGGGTAGCAGGTAACTTTCTGTTCTTTCACGATCCAGTTCCTGAAGCGTTCTTATTTCTCCTGATGTCTCGTTAAGCTCAAAATATTTTGAAGGCTGAGTCAGGAAAAAGCTGATCTCGGCATTTGATCCAACATCATTATCCGTTGCAGAAACTTGCACTACAACATGGCCAATGTCAACTGATTCCAGCACATACTCCGTGTATGGCGAGTTCTGAAACACTAGTCCAAAGTTGTTAACATCAGTGACATTGACGAATACTTGACAGTCACTCGAATATACGCCGTCTGATGCTGTGACAGTTAATGAGTAGCGAGACTTTGTATTGTAACTCAACTGCGATATTACTGTTATGGTTCCACTATTATTTTGGCTCAAAATATTGAATGGAATACGCCTGTTTTGATCTTCAGAATCTGCGATCGTGTAAGATATGATATTGAGCTCATCAGGATCTGTTGCCGTGACTGTAAGAACTTCATAACCTGGGTATGCATCTTCAGCCACAGACTCATGGTATTGTGTTTCAGGAAAATGAGGTGGATTGTCATTCACATCAGTAATAGTGACAGATACGCTGGCTGTGGCAGTGTTTGGATTTTCTCCATTATCACTGGCAAGTACCTCAAAATCCCACACATTTGCAGTCTCTCGATCAAGGCTGATGACAGTCGTTATGACTCCTGTATCTCCATGAACGTCGAAGGGGAAATCAGCTGGTGGGTCAGGAACGGAAAAAGTCACTTGTGCATTTTCTCCTTGATCATCATCCAGAGCATTTACTGATGTAACAGTATAACCCACTTGCGCATTCTCCCGAACGGATGCATGATAGATGTTTTGTGTAAAATTTGGACTATTGTCATTCACATCAATTACATTTATTACAACAGTTGTGGCGTTTTCCCGTGGTGGATGTCCCAAGTCCAGGGCATGAATCATTAGTTGATATCTTTTGGTAGTTTCATAGTCCAAGCTGCTTTCCAGTGTAACAAATCCATTCAGAGTATCAATGGCAAAGCGACCCTCATTATTTCCGTAAGTCAAACTGTAACGTATTTCTGCATTGTCGCCTTGATCAGCATCTGTAGCAATAATATGGAGTATCTGACTACCAGCACTCTGAGGATCAACATCTTCTCTGACTGACACCTCATAGTTATTTTTTGAAAACTTTGGGGTGTTATCGTTAACATCCAAGACAGAAATAAAAATTTGTGTGGTAGAGTTTCTACTCCCTGGCTCTGTTCCGAGATCTTGTGCTTGAATAACGAGAGTGTATCTCTCAAATGATTCTCGATCAAGTGGGACCCGTGTTTTGATCTTTCCATTGCTTGCATCAATAGCAAATGCATCATTTGGACTTTCATGATTCAATATGCTGTAACGTATTTCTGCATTTTCCCCTACATCTAGATCAGTTGCCCAAACTCGAGCCACAAATGTCCTAGCAGGTAAACCTTCACTGAGTGACTTGTGATATTCTGATTTCTTAAACTCAGGAGTGTGGTCGTTACGGTCTTGTACATAAATAGAGATGTACGCTAGCACAGTTTTGGGTGACGATGCGTGATCTCTTGCTATAATCAGAAATTGGTGACTATCGATAAGCTCCCTGTCTAGTTGAACTGTTGTTGTAATCACTCCTTCATCTTCATCAATGGTAAACATATTTTGACTACGTCGATCTAAAGTTGCAGTCATATTGTATGTCAATCTTCCATTTTCCCCATCATCATTGCCTGTAGCTTCAACAGTCGCTACAACATAACCTGCTGGTTCATTTTCAGGAACATATCCTGTGTAGATTGGATTAGCAAAAAATGGATGCGAGTTCCTACATGTAGCTTGCCTTCTAACTCTATGCAACTCTATTTTAGCAGTGTTCCCATTACTTGGTCGTGACATTTCAATCACATTCGCATTAACATGGTCAGGAGTCGCTGAACGTAACTCTATAGCAATTGGAACAATTTCCTCACTTTCTTTACTAAGTTGCTGCCACTGTTTCCATGAACACACCGATGGTACGTGCATCAAGAGAGAAATGTGCTGCTTCTGATGCACAAACACACACAAAACATCACTTTCAATTGTTAAGATTCCACTTTCTGCATCCACACGATACTCATCTGAACTTTCATTGTTTAAGTGGTAGGTGACGGGGCAATCTGCGAGCGATTTGGGAAGGAATGTGTTCAAATGCAATAAAGTATTGCCATTAAACCAACAAGTTCCTGGTGGATACTCTAAGAGAATCTCCTGGGGCTGCGTTGCCAACAGAGGAATGTGCCCACGTTCTGAATCCACGTCGTTTCTCGAATGACACCCACTCCCATGTACATGAATTGCGACAGGTATCAGACTGTATGAAGAAAAATGTCTATTTCTGTCTAAATCTGTAACTTTGATGTTACTTCGAGCTTTTATGAATATTGTAAATGGATTTTCTTGCAACAAGCCACAGTCAATCGCTCGACTCAACGCCACCTCTCCGCTATACCCGTCCACATTAACGAGCTCTTTTGCAGTTTGGCCCGTCAAAGTTGGATGTACAAAATAGGTCCAATCTCCACCTAATGACGCATTGAAAAAGGTGAATCCAGGTTCGGTTGAATGTGAAATGTTGATATTGAAAGCAGTCACTGCCGCACCGTGAAACACGGCTGTTACGATCCAAAACATACGAATGAAAGACGCCATGCCAGCGGTTGTAGAGCCCCGCGACTCCATTTCAAATTTCCGTGGTGTGTGGCGACGGTACACGCCCACCACCGTACCGGGACAATCACCGCTGGTGCACCTCCAACAACATCGTTATGATTACACCATAGCGCCGCGACCAGTTCGTTGATCTTTCACTGTTGTTTCTATTCAATTCAAGTCGATAAGATCCTAAAATTCTATAGAAAACGTCACTCAGCTCAGTAGTTACTAGTTATAGAGGTCAACAAAATAACTCAAGCATCTTTTGCTCTGTATAGTTTCTACGGCAAAGAATTCAGCCAGTCGTTTGTTGCCAGGCCGAATTTTTTACCGGCTGTAAAATGAATGAATTGTTCTCCATTCTCACTAGTAGTACGATCCGAATGAATGTTAAATAATTCCATGAATCACATTTTGCAGTTTGAAACATTCCAATCAATGAAATCACCATCACAACACGAGTATTATCCAGGTTCAGTGGTGAATTCCACTCCGCATCCTCGATCCTCGACCCCCAGCTGTCCGCTGATGATACTGCAATGCGCGCGTTCTCTCGAGATCTCAATCATCTCATCTCGCATTCTCGCCTCCTCCAGTGAGTGTTGCCGGGTTTTCCGATTCTCAAAACGCCAAATTAGTGAACTTACACGCCAAGTCAGTGGAAAAAATGCCAAAGTTGCAGTTGATGCATAGCCGAGATGTGGTTAGACTGATTGAAAAATCCGTCTGTTCGGAGGAACCTGTCATTTTCTTAATTTCTTTTTACTTAGGCCTACTCCTCCGCAAAAGAGCGAATCCTATGGAGCCAGACCTAGTCTCAGCGGAACATAGCAGCGACTGAAACAGACTAATTTTTCTGTATGATGTGGTTAGAATTAACGTAATCAGGGGCGTAGACAACCGGGGGGGGGGGGTATGTATCCCCCACGGCTCACAAGGGTGGGGGGGGGGGGGGTGGACATGTACAATCATCCCCCAGGTTTCACGGAAAAAATATATGTACTGTAATTATTACTTTTGTTAGGTATCAAAGTGATTATTATGATGAGGATTATCATTAATTATGATTATCATTGTTATTATTACCATCATCATTATAGTTATAATTATGATAGATATTATTATTGTCATTACCAATATTATTAGTATCATTATCGTCGTCGTGTCACCTTTATTCATTCGGATATTTCTGATCCCCAAAACAACTGTCTTCTGCTCCTAACGGGAGAGACGTTAGCAATGGACACTGGTGTAAATCCAGGGCGGATGCGGGATAGGCCTATATCCCCCACTCAAGTTGGCCGAGGGAGGAATGGCCTGCACAATCATTCCTCTACTTTTCAAGGAAAAATGATTTTGAACTGAGCAGTTTAATGATAATTTTGTTAAAATGAATATACGCGGCTCTTATTGTTGAATGTCCATTTCACGAAACTAGTGTTATCATTGAACCAAAATATGCTTATAAACCCCCTAGAAATCGTAAGCTTCAGGGGGCTTCGTCCCCTGACCCCCACACATTATCACCACGTTTTTTAAATGACCTGCTAAAAAAAATCCAAATATGAAATTATATCTTCGGATGAAGTGTCAAAAATTTGTACTGGACGATCGTTTTGCAAAAAATGAAACATGTTGAAAAGTTATTTATGAGTCGACTTTCAAGAATAATTTGTATTGTACAGTTAAACAAATTATATTTTATGTTGTACAGCGCGTCCAGAAAAAAGAAACCGAGATGGAAGATGTTTTATTTTAGAAATATGTGTTCAAGTCATTCATATTTAAAAATGATATTTTCTCTTTCATACCAGTCACAGAGGTTTTCATTCACGCATGACTGAGCAAAGACGATCAGAAGGGACGCAATCATAACATTATTTGCTCGAGTTAATTTGAAATTCACATTGTCATGTTTGAATGCATCTTCGATATTCATCTTTCATTTGATACAATCTATGTGCAAAAGTCAGAGATGCATGAGAAAGACAATTGAAGACTGTAGAATGAGAAGTAGCCCCATTTGACGAAATTGAGCTAGTGATCGTTTTGAAGTCGTTACATGCCGGGAAATTTTTTGACAGAATTTTGTTCAATTTGACCTTTCCCTAGTAGGGGTCAGGGGAGGGGTCAACCCGGGTCAAATATTTATACCCCCGCCAAACGAAGTTTGAAGGGGGTATTTAGGAATCAGCGGTAGGTCGGTCCGTTGCAAATCTTGCGGATCGAACTACTTTTTCAGTTTTCAACCAATCCTCACGAAAATTGGGTCACACATTAGTCTTGAGGTAAAGATGTGCAGGGCATACTTTTTGCATGTGTCGGAAACTGCGTTGCCATGGTAATGGCATATTTATGGTAATAATTGAGGTAAAAATCTTGCGGATCGAACTACTTCCTCAGTTTTTGACCAATCTTCACGAAAATTGGGTCACACATCGGTCTCGAGGTAAAGATGTGCAAGACACATTTTTTGGTACGTGTCGGAAACTGCGTTACCATGGTAACGGCATATTTATGGTAATAAATCAGGTAAAAATCTTGCGGATTAAACTACTTCCTCAGGTTTGACCAATTTTCGTGAAAATTGGGTCACATATTGGTCTTGAAGTGAAGATGTGCAAGACATACTTTTTGCATGTGTCAGAAACTGCGTTGCCATGGTAACGGCATATTTATGGCCAAAAATGAGGTAAAAATCTTGCGGATCGAACTACTTGCTTAGTTTTGACCAATGCTCATGAGATTTGGCATACACATTGGTCTTAAAGTGAAGATGTGCAAGACACCTTTTGTGTTGGAAACTGCGTTGCCATGGTAACGGCATGTTTATGGTAATAAATCAGGTAAAAATCTTGCAGATCGAACTACTTCCTCAGCTTTTGACCAATCCTCGTGAAAATTGGGTCACACATTGGTCTTAAGGTGAAGATGTATGAGACATACTTTTTTGCATGTGTCAGAAACTGCGTTGCCATGGCAACAGCATATTATGGCAATGAGTCAGGTATTTGATGAGACGGGGGTATTAATCACCTTCAGTGATATTTCTAGTTTAACTTGGTCTAATTTCTCCAAAATGTATCTCAAATTTCTCGACTAGTTACAAGGATAAAGAAAATATATAATTTATCATATAATTTATATTGTGCTTTGTTGATGAGATATGGGGTCACTTCAGGTCAAAGGTCAAATTTCAAACAACTTCCAAATCCGACAAATTGCATATCAAATTGCTCGTTTTACTGAGGGCATTTCCAAAATATATACAATTAAGTGTTTTTGACATTCGTTTATTCGAGAAATGCATTTGTTTTCCTCAGACCCTTGTTTGTAGAGGAAGAAGTACTAAGTCTACAATATTGATAATTGGAAATCGACAAGTGTGACAATGTTTGTTTTTGTCCTATATTCATCTTTCATTGTGTCAATTAACTTCACCAAGTTTAGAACTCGATCAATTGCGATCTGTAGACAAATTTGAAATCTTTGAGCCTTTGTTTCTCAAAAGTATAGTATTATGTAACTTCAGTACTTATTATTCTACAGTCTTCAATTTGAAAAGATGCTTTGTTGTCACAAATGTTCCAAAATGTATTCCCTACCCCTGTTCGTATGGAGCAGGTAGCCAAGGTTAGCGATTAATCGATTGATCCCAACAAAAAATGACTTCCATTTATGATTAAAAATTACCATGTTTTGTTTCGTCATTGATACAACAGCAGCACATCATTTCACGATTACGTTTTACGGCAAATATTGACTTGTGGCCATATCTACACAATGTCAATTTATATACACAAATATAACACAGTATAATATAATTGTAATATGGATCGTTGACTAGTTGCTAAATAGATCTGTGCTCACTAAGAGAATGCTTTAAAGAGTTTTGCATAGTGAAATTGATATTAGCTCTAAAAAGGACTTTCTGTTCATATTACATGTATTATTATTGATAATTATTAAGGAAGTAAGACTTTTGAACAGGTATTTGAAGAATACCAATGTACAACTTGATATCGAGGGAGAGGTTTAGGGATGGATGTTACAAAAATGATACAGCGGTACTACTGACGTTGACTTTGTTTAAATCAATATATTTTTCTTTAAAGTAAGGAGACCACTCATCCCAATGATAGTGTTTTTAATATAAATTTGTATGTCTTTATGCATGCCTCCTGATTTGATCTATGAATAATCTTTCCCTCTTGATTTTAAAGCAGACAACGGTGTTTTTGTTTTATCTCTGTACACACTGAATTTATTCTGAGGGGATAATAATGACAATTAATACCTGTTTGAGACAAAAAGGACAAATTGGGTTTATGTTGTCAGTTAAACATGACATTTTGTTGTACAAAGTCAAAACTAATACCTCGTGTTCCCCCCAAAACGATACACTTTCAAAATTTCCCCCCCATACAAATTCTAATTCCATGGATAGCTGAAAGTCTCTATCATATACATGTACATGTAACACCAAAAAGTGCCCTTCCAGATAAATCAATATTTCCTGTTGGCTCCAAACTGACGATGTATTCACTTGATAATGTTATTTCATGAAATAAAATAAAGGGGTCTATTATTCATGTTATTTGCACATGGGAGCTGTTTTCTGTGTCATTTGCATCATATACATAGTTTGTTATATGTAATTAAACGACAACACATTTGGAAACAACTACAACACACCACAAACAATCACTATCATCCTGTAATACGTTTCCTGATTTCAATTCATTTATTGCTCATGAGGTTCTCATGTGTTTCATGTTTGACACACAAAATAAATATACTTAATACATCAATATGGCACAATAGTAAGAAATGAATCAAGATGAGGTAGGTGCATGCACTTACTTTGAGAAAGCATGTATGCATAACTAGTTAGAACTATCAAGACCATAATTACAGAAGAAACAAATGATATACAAATTATAACACTGACCAACATTTTTTTAAATGTTGTATTTCTAGTGTCTTGAATGAATCCATTCTTTCTTCATTAAATGCTTGGATAATCTAAAACCTATTCAGTTGCAATACAGATATATTCCATTAAAAACTGTGTTTATTAGCAGTAAGATGCATCATAGAATAAAGTTCCATTCCTATCACCATTAATAGAAAAAATAAAATAGAACGACTAATTACAAATATATTTACAAACGAAATATTGATACACATTGACACATGCTAATGGTATAACAAATTAGCCTATTTTTGCTCTGGGTTATTTCAATTGCACTTGTGTCTGTTTGAGTGGAATGGTATCCTACAACGATGTACAAAAGCTACACAAAATCACAATCAGTGGAAGATTTATTCAAAATAAAATCAACAATTTACACAACACTGATTTCACACAGAAACATTTCCAAGCGAATTCTGTGATGTAACATTTTAACCTGAATGTGTTATTCATTACTAGGTAAAACTGGTTTTATGTTATTTGTTAATCTGCATACACATCATTCCTCAATATTAATTATGTATTGCAGGAAATGTTTTAGGTATGAAGCAAAGGACCACAATCATTACTTGATAAATATACTCCATTATATGGAGGATAAATATATGTATCCATGAACACAATATGTGGGATTATTTCTTAATCTATGTTACCATCTATATTGCTTGCTCTCTTTATAATAAATACATGTATAATATTGTGCATTTAATGTATGGATGGAATACACACAGATGATGAGTATATGTATTTTTACAAATATATTACAAAAATACAACATCTTTGATGAAAAAAGCCACATACATGTAGAATATGATAAAAAGTAAATTTTATATCACCTGAACTGAAATTCTCCATATGACCAATAGGGTATTTGGCAATAGAGGGTGCTATTGCCAAATCAGTACATCAGTGTGTGCATGCCGAAATTGCTTGGTGTGATAAACTTATTCTGACTCCCACAGACATTATACAAGGATATCTGCAAATATCATGATTTTCCTACAATAAGGCCAGCGTGTCAAAAATTTGCTTCATGGTTTCATGTGACCTTTACAGGTTAGCACCAAAATTCGTTGGGTGTGTATGCAACAAATTTTAAACATGTAAATTTTATGAGACATTTCAATGTATGTTACTGAATGGAACTGGAAGTTTGTTTGTCTCACGTTCTCTTGGACCAGTGCGCCCTCTACTGCTGAATGCTGTATTGACAATAGCAAGCACTTTCGGGCACACTAAAACCTCTTCCTGCAACGTCACACTCTTGGTCACACTGCTCCTAAGCTGAGAAACCCCCAATGATCCCCAACCTCCTTTTTTTGCAAAAATATTGATTTACTTCATTTCATTTATTTTCATTTGGCAAGTATTGACACAAAATGCAGTCAGAACAGACTTATCAATTTGATTGAAGGTTAAAATGTTTCAAAAATATTGCAAGAATATATACTTATACACACATATATGTACTTATATATGTAAATATACACATATGTGTACCTGGCTTCAAATAAACATTCCACCTGTTCGACAGGACAATGTCATATAGCGCACTTTTGGCCTTTTGCCAAACATCAGGTTATCTACGCCTTTATCACAAAGAAACTTCTTTTTGTTCTTTCAGTTTCTGTAATACAAAATAAAATTTATATTGCTTATATACAAAGTCATCACTTTCAGTCACAGTCAGATTTCCACATTTATAAGTCCATTAATTCATCATACTAATATCTGAGAACATATATATTATAACTTTCCATATATTAACACTCAGTCAGTGACACATGTATGGTTACTTTGCAGCAACCACGCAAGTAAAGTGCAATGATCTTTGTTATAATTACCCCTCTCAGAACCACAGCGATTAAAAAAACATGTATGTGATGTTAGTGCAGCACTGAAAGGGTTGATAAAGGAGAACAAAACATTCTTGGTTTTCTAGGCCATTGGCATGTCAACATGACACACTAAAAATACATATCTGGCCTGCATCAGTAAGATTCATATCAATGGAAGTCGTTCACACACTAAGACTCGTATTCTGAATACTGTTTGAGGTAGGTAACAGTGTTGAGATTTGGCTGGTTTTTACCTATCTGTCTCTCAGTAAGAATACAGGCCTTTCTGATTTATTGTTTGAAATTTCCTCCTCAAAGTCCAGTGCAGCTTAGCTGCAGCCAGTGGCATAATGAACCAAATCGATTTGGGGGGGGGGGGGTACAGAAATGAACGTACACAGTCACACACAAATTTATCAATATAAACCTCTCTGTACCATGATCAAATTTCATTTGGGGGGTCAAGTGCCCCCACCCCACCTCCAATTTTGAAGCCAGTGTCTGCGGTCACAGCTTGTACAGTAGGGAATACTTACGGTATGACCACTTTTCTGTAATGACCATTCATCTATCTTTTCATACTTCTGATTTTAATCATTCCACATAATTCAATTTCAATTGTTTTAATTTCCTTAGTAAGATTATACATAAACAAGGCGATAGCCAAAATGTGTCTCGCACAGTTTCGCATACATAGAAACTTGCTCAAAAATCTCAACATTGGGCTCAAAAAGGTTGTTGACCCCTGCTGGTGACCTTTGACCTTTTGTGACTTTCAGCTCCCTAAGAGACATCTACCACCTGAGTTTGGTTACAATTGGGCAAATGGGGGCACAGTTGTGGGCCATAAACAAAGCTTGCTCAAAAAACTTAACATCGGGCTCAAAAAGGTCATTGACCCATGCCAGTGACCTTTGACTTTGTGGTGACCTTCAGCTTCCTATGAGACATCTACCACCCAATTTTGGTCTGAATTGAGCAAATGGAGGCAAAGTTATGGACCATAAACGATACTTGCTCAAAAAACTTAACATTGGGCTCAAAAAGGTCATTGACCCCTGCTGGTGACCTTTGACCTTGTGGTGACCTTCACATACTTCAAAACTTGAAAGTCTGTATGATCAAGCTTCTATTCAAGTTTCATTGAAATTGGAGCATTCAGCACAGAGCTATTCAAGTTTTTGTAAGCGTAACGGACGGACGACGGACGGACAGACACCATAGTGATCCCTTAGTCTCCCTCCACCTCGGTGGGCTCGACAAAGAAAATCATGATTAAAAACTTAAAATATTACAAATCTTTGCACAAGTCTAAAATCATGTTATGATTCTAGCATAAAGAGGTCCAAGGGATAGCAGCCAAAAAGGAAACGTTTCTTTACACATAGGCTGACCCATTACAAATATGAACAAGAATAAAGAGATCCAAAGATGTAACTCTTCAATCTTGCAACAACAAAAAATGTTTTGGACCAAAGAAACAACTTAACAAAAACATAAAAAACAAAACAAAATCACAAAGTGCAATGCCCTAGAATACTTATACAGTCCAACCTCAATTATCCGGCCACATTGGGACCAGCAGCCATCTGGATAAATGATATGGCTGGATAAGAGAGATAATGTACAAACACAGTGTAGGGGGAGGTAATACACATCATTAGCTATATTAATACAACCACAGACCATGCACAAATTGCAAAAGATCCCACACAAGTGACACTTTATTTATTGTTGCCCTGATACCCAGTAGGTGTTTGTGTACACTTTTGATAAAGGTGTATCAATTATTGGCAGTGACTGGTAATTACATTGTCCGGATAATAGAGAGATTCGGAAAACTGATGACCGTATAACTGAGGTCAGACTGTAGTAATTATAATAAACTGGTATGATACATCATTCAGCCATTCTAGTTTTTCAAGAAGGAACCTCTTATGATATTGGCAATTAACAATAAGAGACATTTTGATTATCATTATCTCTGAGGATGAGGGAAGGCACTCTTCAATACTCACAATAACGTGAAAATACAACAAAAATGCATTTTCTCTGTTCATTTTCCATACTATATATTTATAAAAAAACAAACTTCAAAATACAGTTGATAGAAAATGGCGGCATTAAATTGGGGTGATGCCAGCAATTCGTCTAAGCTGTTCATACACTATCATGGTGACTATGGTGTGGGGACCTAGTCGCAACCAGTTTGAAATGAAACCTTTGTAGAGTCCGTACAATCCTTCCGTGCGTAAGAGCTTCACAAAGCAGTCCACAGCACCATTGTATAAATGTTGGTCGCGAGATAAACCTAGTACAAACAGACAGATATGATAAAAACAAATCAACAACAATAAAAATAAACTCATAATGATGATGATGATGATGATGATGATAATCAATTTATCAAAGAAAAAGACTTCTGTTTATGTTTTCTCCTTACAAAGCATGTTTCTGAACTGAGTGAACTCCTTTTGAAAATGAAAATACTTTATCTGTAATTGAATGAAGTACAAATATCTGCATTTACATTTTGACATTAATGTACTACACAACAGGGAAAAAATTATACATGGCGGCTCCTGGTGATTTTGCCCCCAAAATGGAAAAAAAATAACCTCGGTAAGTTGGGAAAGAGCCCCAGTACATTGCCATGTGGAATGCACTGACAAAGAAAAGTAACCCCAAAAGAAATATTTTTCACTGCCACGCAATCAGGTTAACCTTAGTGGAAACCTATAACAAATAACTACACAATTTGGTGATAACGGTGGTGACTAATTCTTCATAAAATAGACGAAAAATGAAAAATATGCCCACAAAACAATCAACCATTCTATCAGATGACTTTT
>JZLH01S0231339.1:20422-46999 GCA_001188425.1 Eucidaris tribuloides | reverse complement strand
ATTGGAGATAGTCTCCGATATTGGACGTGCGCCCGTCTTACCACATGATCCACACATGCACGATAATCCCCCAAAAGAACATCTCAGGACAGACTCTCTCCAACTCGACATATTTCGCCACATTCCTCCCCAGCCCTGGCCGTAGTACATGTAAGTGCCAATCTACGACCATAATTGCTGTGATATAGTAAATGCACGGTCTATTCGGGCAGTCCCATCCATTCACTGACCTTGGACCTTGACTCTCCTATTGATAAACATTGCTTGCGCAACACACGAGTGAGCACGTGCGTGTGCACGTTGTGTTCGCGAGCGATCTCTGTACATACATACGCTGAATATTTTGCGGTGGTTTTATTTTCGCGAATTTCGCGACAACACACGCGAAAATTTTCACTTCCTTAGGCCTATATTTCTGTAGAAGGTGAATGCAAATACAATAAAATCGCGAAAATAAACCCTCGCGAATTCCCCGTCTTAAATCAAAATCGCGAAAATATATGCACGCGAAGACGCGAACAGACAGCAGCTGGTTATTGTACATGTACAGTAATGAGCTGACAACTTCTTCAATAACGATGAAATTTGATGGTTATAATCACCTTGCTTTAACGATCGGGTTATTCAATCATATTTACAAGTATGAAAAATATTTTGAGATAAAATGCCCGGATAAAATGTAGTAAAAACAACAATAATATTGTTAGCCCCGTCCAAGCGGGAGGGGTAGTGATGATTACAGCTCACACTCTTGTCACACTCTGTATTGATGAATAAGAAGAACACAGAATTGTAGACTTGGTCGCATTGGTTCAGTTGAAGTGGCATAATCAAGTGGTTTATTAATCATAATGCATAAAAATATCCCGTAAGATATTGAGTATAAAGGAAAATAAATGAATAAAATTTATATAAATAAACAATGTAATCCTTTCCTGGCAACCAGTGATAATCCCTTTAGAAGATAAGTAATAATCTCTTTATCAACTTTCACTTTAAATAATGATGACCAGGTACCTTAAACAAGTAAAATACTTTCCCTACTAGAATCCAGGTCACACAAAGTAAATAAAAGTTTGACCGTACTTCAGACATTTCTCCAAACCTTTACAAAATAACTGGAATACCACAAATCAATCCTACTATCACTGTAAAATGATAATTCAAGTCAAAGCCCGCTTACTTTCGGGGATTAGTACCGCGAGAGCTCACATTCCACTAACAGTTCCCTCGATTAGTAACCCTAAGTTGTGTCTTGTTGTAGCCCTGTCTAGCAAGGTGTGAAAATGGCATTAGGCTATATGTCTTACAAACTCTTATCGTGGTTTTGAATAGATATCTAACTAGTGGCCCGTTTGTGATAATCTGATTTCGGTTTAATTTGATTTGTGCTTTCTGTATTCACATCAAAACTGGGTCTGACAAACTCTCAGCAAACAAGATTCATGCTTCAGAAACTTACTAAACAGAATAAATCTATCAAAGCGATTGTGAACACACTTTAATTCCAGGTGGTCTGGTGGTCTAGTACTAAGACTATAAGCTCTTTACCCATTTGCTAAAAGTTTTCATCTGAGACTCAACACTCTAGTCTACGACTGAAACTGTTCAGTGCTTTGCCCCATAACATTATATAACTAGCATTTACACAAAAATGAAAGTAAAAGCTGAACATGTATATGCGTGTGAGACTAAACTTCTTCAATTAATTGCCCTAAATTCACTAGTATGGATTTCTAGTGTTCGACAACCAGGGATCAGGGTATTCTTTTGTCAGCAATGAAATAACTTAATTGGAAACTGTGAATCGTCTGCAACTGAAGTGTCTTTAAAATTAATGATCTATAACCAAAATGACTATATACCAGTGAACATCTAGCGCTTCTACTTCTAAAAAATGAATTTACTTGCACAACACGTGATTTTGGCTAAACCCAGTGCAGGGGCCACGCCCTGCATGTCGTTTCTACTACATGCACTGATTCTGAAATATACAAGTTTGTATTTGGCTCAGTGATTTAATACTATCATTGTACTGCAATGGATAATTTGGATAATGGCAAAAATAGCCATGATTTACTATGAAATAATCAATTCTCAAAACCACAGAGTTCTATTTACTTTTACTAGCAATATGCATATTATACTTAAAATGGAAAACTATGACTATAATTTGTATTTACAAGATTACAATATTTTCAATTTCAACGTACAACGTACATGGTAACACAGTTCCGCATTATCCTTCATTTAAATATGATGCATTTATTGCATTATCTTAAGCATTTTATAAAATAAGATATTTGTTAGTAAATATTAACTACTAGTGACCAAGTCGGATAAAGCCAAGCCCCTTTGAAACACCGTCGCCTGTCCCCGGCGCCTGTCAGTAGCGGGGTTTTACTGATTCGACCTGAGCAGTGTTTAATTTGACTGACTCTCTGTGATTTTGTGTACGAGACATTATTCCAAAATTCCTTTATCCTCATTGGCACTTTACATCATATATAGTTTTGTACAAAACAATCATCATATTGAGAGTAGTTACGGTGTTAGCTCAGAAATATCCACGTACATAATTACTTCGATAAAAATACTCAATATAATCCGCAATAAAATAAACTTCATGAAACAAATACTTAAGTCAACATACAAAGTTTCTCTGTCATCAACCTAGCGATACATTTGCATGTGTAAATATCACTTGGCATAATCTTTTAAACTAACTGTAATAGTAAAATTAATGAACTCATCACATTTTCCTTAAAGACAATCACTTGGTCTTCTGGAGCAACTTTATATTGCACTGGTTGATTTATTCAACTATTCACTTGTAGCACTGTTAAGTATCAGCATGCTAATATATTTAGAATATCAACTCAATATTATAATTAATATGAACTAAGAAAATAGAAAGATGTGTTTTCTTACCTGTATTGATGGATAAGAAGAACACAGAATTGTAGACTTGGTCTGGTTCAGTTGAAGTGGCATGATCAAGTGGTGATGAGATGCCCTCCGAAACTAGTTACACCCCTGGAATAGGGCTAGTCCATTCCAGAAATGGGGGTGTCGATTATATTTTATGTGAGGGTGTTTTAGCATGCTGAGAAAGTATATTATTATTACTTAAAAGGAAGGCGCCAGCAACTAACAGGCATAAGTTAAGAATAAAAATGACATTGTGAGTATTGTAAGAATTATGGTACATGGTGACAAAAACAGCCTAAATAAGGGGTACTGTGTGATACTCCCCCTCATCAAGGCCCTATAAATTAGTTAATTTGTGTTTATTTACGTCTTTGTAAGTTTTACCCTAAAACTTGCAGAAACAGCTATAGCGGGAGGAGCTTATTCAAACAAACAAAAAAATACCACGGTGCGGCTAACACACGTCGCGTGGCATGCATTGGTCACGTATGGTCAGCTCCCTGCAGTGCACGTGCAATCTGATTGGTTGGCAAGAACTCATATATTTTCTTAACTTATACCTGTTAGTTGCTGGCGCCTTCTCCCTGTAAAAGCAATCATTTCATCCCACAAGACTGGAAGGATCACATATACACACATACAATGAATAATAAACAATTCAAGGATAACAAGAGAGATTAATCTCACCCAGAATAAAGAAGGAGGAGGGGACATCGCAATTAATATAATGGAGGAACGTTGCTACAGTTGAGTAATTGCCAATCATGAAAAAAAAATAGGGGGGGGGGGGCCTAATATTCACGAGGGTCTCACATATTAATTAATAATGATAATAATATCACGCCAATTCTATATAAATATATTCAAAATGTGCATTCCGCCCGATTGCAACTATTCATAATGTCATTATGAATAGTTGCAATCGGGCGGAATGCTCATTGAGCATAATAAAAGAACTGTGAATTAAAAAAGAAAGAATATTTAACCCATTGGAGACACAGCACGAGATATCTCGTGTTGGGTTCTTTGGAAAATGTGTGTTATACCAAAATCAAACCGTCTCCAAAGGACTAATTGTTCTCTTTTATCATAGCATGTGTACATTGCATAAAAAACTGTTGTGTATAGTTACCCTTCTTACTCAAAAGTATTGCAACATACACTATAACGCATGCATTTTACGTTGAAGGGGTCTCAGTTCTATAATAATGTCCTAATGAAGTTTATTATTGGAAAATGACAAATTATTTGATAAAACATCAATGATTATTCTTTTTCGCTTCTTCTCCAAGGCGCAGAGATTATCAAATACAGGCGCGCCCACGACAGAGGGGCTGGAACATGGAAATTTAACATTTGTTCACCTCCAGATCATGGGTGGGGTGTTAATTCACCTTAGCATAGTAATTCGATTTCATATTAATGAAACGTTTTTGATGGTTTGGAAAGACTTCCGACAAATGAAAAATGGCACTATGTTCCTCTGAAGGGGTCTCAGAAAGAAGACCACACCCCTCGAAGACAAAGGTGACCTCCTATATCTTCATAAGACAGTAACAAGGAGGATAAGGCTACTAATCAAAGATGATGGTCTTTTCTTCGAATCATTATATCCAATGAACTGAGAAGTCTCATGACAGTTAATCTGAAGATGTTTACAATAACAAACTGCCTTTAGAATAGAGAAAGAATAAGAAATTATAACTTGAAAAGGTCTTGTTTAAAATATGGGGCGTTTCCTCCTTTCCACTGTCTTATGAAAATAGGAGGTCACGTTCGTCTTCGAGGGGTGTGGTCTTCTTTCTGAGACCCCATCAGAGGAACATGTTGATATTTTTTTGTTTGCTTGAAATCTTTCCAAACCATCAAAACCGTTTCATTGGTAATATGAAACCGAATTACGATGCCATTGTGAATTAATACCCCAACCATACGGGAGGCGAAACAAGGGGTTAAATGTTATGTTCCAGCCCCTCTGTCCTGGGCACGCCTGCATCTGATAATCTCTCCGCCTTGGAGCAGAAGCGAGAAACAATATTCATTGATGTCTTTTTAAATAATTTGTTATTTTCCAATAATAAACTTTATTTGGACATCATACAGAAAGACCCCTTCAACACGAAATGCATGCGTTATATAGTGCATAGGGAGGGTAATATCATGACTTCTACGTGGGCTGCATGAAATAGCGTAAACTGATCGTGGTGGTAAAACTGTAATACAAAATAGACCAGGGGCAGCATCAGTGGATTTCAAAATGCAACGAGTCGGGGGGGGGGTGGGTTTGCAGTGTATTTTGTGACATCATTATAGGGCATTTTAAGTTATTTTTGTCTCCCCCCCCCCCAACTGTTTATGCCTTTCCTAAAGATCGTTACTACTGGCGCCGCCCTGAAACAGACCCTGAGCAGTAATACACATATTTTGCAGGAATTTCGTAGACAAGACAGCAGAAAACCCCTTTTCAGTTTTATGGCAAACGATTCAAACCACAGCTTTTGTACGCGCTTGTCCGGGGCTTGTCTCCTGCTTGTCTGCATTATTTTTACAACGTCTAGTACCAGACTAACACATCGATTCATACGGTGAGCTGCGCTGGCCATCGTACACCGCGCCCTGGCCGCGCGCGCCCCCAGCCTAGCCCGTGGCGCGCCCGCCCGGCGGCCGGCGGGCTGATGAGCGGCGAGCAGCTAGCTACGGGCGTTTAGACGTTAGGTGAGCCGGTTAGCGGTTAGACACAGTGGGAGCGCAAGCGCGAGAAAGGAGACTGGACAATGAGCGATTGGAGAGAAACTACATTAAGATACACATTCGCAGGGATATCATGCATGTGTGCATCTTTTGGTAAGGAGTTTATGTATGTTAATTGCATGTTGTTTTAGACAGAATAAAGCAAAGAAATTAACTGAACACGCACGTCGACGCATTTCCTTTGCCTGGTGTCCCACACATTCATTTCTGTGTTAGGATTTTAGTTTTTCCATTTCGACATGATGACAGAATAGCGATCGCAACGGGTTTGCGTTTAAGACATTTCCTATTCTGCCAACACGCAAATTTGGCAAAATTCTTCAAAGCAGTGTGTCAATATTTTCCGTCCTTTTTTCTTAAAACTTTGTAATACTAATAGATCTATGCTAGTTCAATATCTTAACTTTTTTATTTCTAGTCAAGTTTTTCACATTTGCAATACCAAACCGTTGATTTTATGGTCGTTTTTGAGAACACCAACTGTCCGTACTTACGCGATACGTCCCGTTAAAGACAGCATCTTGCCATTTTCTGAGTGCCCATACAATGCGTGTTATAGACAATGTGTGCGTGCGTGCGTGCGAAGCATGATGTTGTGTGTACAGTTCAGCAACGCAACCCCTACTACAGCAACTAATAGATCTAACTCGGCAATAAATGTCTGTTATTGCACAGATATCTGAAAATAGCAATAATACTATCTTTTTTCACATACTGTAGATATGAAAGTGGCATTTATGCCGTTTCTTTGCGCAGATATCTGAAAATGGCAATAACACTGTCTCCATCTGAAAATGGCAATAATGCTGTCTCGATCCATCTGAAAATGGCAATAATGCTGTCTCTATAAGAGTGTGATCAGTTAGTGTCACGGACGGACAGTTTAAAAAATGACCATTATTGAAGGCCAAAGAAAAGTTTAGCATTATTCAGTACCTCTGCTGTATAGCTTCCACAATAAATCATAAAGCAACCCTTCGTATCATATTACTTTTTCCTTAGGCCTTCAATAATTGCCATTTTTTTAAATGTCCGTTCGTGACACTAACTGATCACACTCATAAACATGCTAAAACAAATTAAAGTTAATGCATAGATGGAAATAATGTCTCTTTTAATCTTGCACAGATAACAGAAATTGTACAGTTATGTGCAAAAAGAGACACTATTACAATTTTCAGATATCTCTGTGGGGCAATACGCGGGCTCAACATCGCACTTCGCACCCACGCACACATTGTCTAACAACGTATTGTATGGGCACTCAGAGAATGGCAAGATGCTGTCTTTAACGGGAAGTTACGCGATGGAAGTCACCATTTTGGAAAATTTCCCTTCAGAAACGGGATGCACTTCCAAGCAATTTTTATGTTATAGTGCCCTCTTGAGGCATCTAATAACCATGTATGATACATCATTGTATTCGGCAGACTCTACTACTTGTTCTGTTGGTGATATTTTCGGTGAAAAATCTGCAAATTTTAAGTTGAAAATTTAGCTGTTTTTTGACAATTACAGAAAACGGTGTTCCCGTTTTCTTATTTCAAAGCCGTTTAACCTGAAAATTTCTCAGGGAACATTCAAATTTCACTCATAAATGGACTCTCTGAACTTTTTTGTGCCTGAAAAATATAACATTCATGTGTAAATCCATGTCGCATACTCCCGCAAGGAGCAAAAGCAAGTCCATGTCAGCGCGCCTTGAGTGTGATTTTGGTACAGTGGGCGTGTTACAGTGTACGTGAAACATAATGTTGAACTATGGAGATAGAAGCTGCTGGTTGAACTCACGGTTTGCGTATATGCAATGCATTTGATTCTGAGAGGATTCATTATAATTGTAATATAGCAATTGAAATTATTGAATATCTATTCGAAGTTTTCATATTCTTCTCCCTAAAAGGAAAAAAAATTGTGCGCTGGAAGAAGTTATAGGATGACATGTGGCCTCATACATGTATTGCCAGTGTACTGTGTATGGGTTATTATTCGTTTAGTGAGAGCCATTGTCACACTTGAAATATGTCCAAAATAATTACTTGTCTTGAATATAATTCGAAAAATGTTCATAAATGAAAAGTTACAGTAGTATATATTTGAGAAACACGGTCACGCCATCTCTATCAAAATGACACCAATATTTTTAAGCAGTATCAGTATCACCACGCTTTAACGTCATAATCTGGAGATTGCGAAGACTATGGGGAGAGCTGGGCAACAAAGAATTGTGTCTTTGAGTCATTCAACTTCAAGTTTGTTAACTATCCAAACAATTTTATAATATGCTTCAATGCACTACTGAAAGTCTAAACAAGGCAGAACAACTAAATCTGCAGGGATTTTGGGATCGAATGAAACTATACAGTTGGGTATCATGCTGGGCTCTAAAGACGGTAGCTGACCAGATGGGCCTAACACAGATCCCTGAGGTAATCCAAAATCAAAGATTAATGGTTACACATGGCATACTTCATGCAGAGTGATAAAACTAAAAAGCCACAACACAGTTACAAACATAGTAAACAATAAACCTTCACGTACACATAACCATTCATCAGACATTCACACTGAGAATACTCACCAATCTTTGGGACTTGGAACTGGACAACGTAGAAAACAAAAAAACTGCTTGTGAATCAGGGCCCAGTCAATCTCCCTTAACATGGCAAAGTAATGAATCATGGATAGAATTCATGATAATTTATTCAATGCAATGGGAGAAGGGAAGGTAGGCTATATAGGCAAATCCCGGATTGATTTGGGAGGAGTGGCTGTCGGCCGCACGCGTGGGTTTTACGTGTAGGTGACAGTCAAATTTAACGTGCTTTCCTTTAGCAGTTTGCAACAAGCGAATGAAACTGTGACATGATTTACAATAGATACATATATGAGGGTAACAGACTTTATTTCAATGATTTTATACAAACTAGATATGGCTTACCGCATGGCGTTGGAGCAGCATACAGGGTGGCCAGAAAGAATAGCCTACGAGTATGATTCAGCTAATTTCTTCCACCATTAATCGCAAAACTGTCATTAAATTTTTATTTCGTTGTTAGAAACATTCCTTTTTTCAATAAAAGATACCAATAGCATTGATTTTGAGTAAGGCCGTTTTGATTCAGGGCCATTTTCGGAGGCAATGCAATTTCGCCAATGGCAATTTTTCAACAGGCGGTGGTCATACGGAACGCACTAGTATATTCTGGCCTCTGGCTTGGCCATACCATACAAACCGCGATTGACAATGGAGGTGTAGCTAGCATCGTCTTCTTTATGAAAGCGAGGGCATTCCAGGCTTCATAAAGAAGACGATGCTAGTTAGCATTCTCCATTGTCATCGCGTTTGTCTGGTATGGCAAGCTCACAGGCCAGAATGATCTAGGCCGTTCCGGATGACGCGCCGCTGTCGAAAAATTGGCGAATTTGGGAAATTGGCATTGCCTCCGATAAATGGCCCTAAAATCAAAAACGCCTTACTCAAAATCATGATCTGGTATCATTTACTTGGAAAAAGAATGTTTTAACTAACGATATAAAAAATTAATGACATTTTGCATAATGGCGAAGATATTAGCGATCATACTGCCGTAGCCAATTCTTCTGGCCACCTGTATATAGGGTCACAGTTACGAACAGCGCATCACGCGTGTGAGTGCATTTTACTTCATCGTCGTTGCATTTTTTAAAATGATCATACAAATTGGCGTTTTCTGTTTAAACAAAAAGGAAATATATAGGTAACCAGTTTCATAATCCATTTAGTTTCATGCGAAGGTGTCACTGTTCCCTCGGGATCTTTCACGTGTAAGGTTATTAACATACTTTTGCATTCTACGCGACACCATAAGGTAAATGTACACAAATCACGAAAATGATCTCCGGAATACATGATTTATTTCCTCTAACTAAAACTAAAAAGTATACTACACGAAAAAGTCAATCATCTCATTCGCTCGTCATACTCAGAGCACTCGACCAGAAAAATACATCTGCGTCTTTTCAAAATTAACATAAGCGGCCTTTAATCATTTTATGACTATAATTCAAATATCGTATGTGTTAACTTTTTTTAAATGAAACCGGTTTTTTTGGTTCGTCAATACGCAATCCAGACCAAGGTTTTCGCTCAAGCTGCCGATACAATCCGTCCTTCAAATCCACGTTCAAATACTTCATCCGGTGATTAATGCCTTATATCATAGCCCCCAAAAATTATTGGAATGCCTTACCCTCCACATCCGTCAAAGCTCCATCCTTGAAACATTTAAGAAACGCTTGAAAACCCATTTTTTATTGTGTAGTTTAATTATCCTCATATTTGTATATTGTATATTTATATGTTTTAATTAGAAATAAGTATGTAATTAACGCAAGTATTCGCTTTTTGGTCGAACTCAGATTCATTATTGGTAAATTATATTCGCTATTTCAATTTCTTGTAAAGCCGCTATGAACTTTGTATTTAGTATTTAGCGCTGATATAAATAACCATATTATATATTATTATTATTATTATTATTATTATTATTACTTATAAATTATTATTATTATTATTATTATTATTATTATAATTATATTATTATTATTATTATTATTATATTATTATTATTATTATATTATATTATTATTATTATTATTAATTATTATTATTATTATTATTATTATATTATGCACTCTGCATTTTAAGGTGTCTTGGTGCAGTGGGAATTGGCATTATGCCTGTTCACGCAAGCGAGACCTGGAGGTTCGATTCCCGAAAACGTGGCATTTTTTGTCCTTAGCAAGGCGATTTATCACATTGCTCGCTCCATGCGAGAAGTAGGAAACTGGGATTAAAAAGAATAAGTTTAAAAAACAGGCACTATCATAAATTTTGCATTTGATATTTAAAATTTACTTTGCATTTTTATAGAATGAATAAATGGGTATTAAGCAATCAGACTATAGTTTAAAACGGTCAGGTAAAATACAAATTACAGTTGTAATTAACTTGTGTTTCGAATTTTTATCAGGGTTTCTCTTTACGAAACCTGGCCTTTTTGCCATGCTTTTATGGTGTGATATTTAATAATGACTCCATTCAGCATTATCCATGATTTAGGCATATTTGGTTTGATAAGTTCATTTCGGAGTGTGCAAATCATGACCATAATCTTTACGGCAGTTATCTGTAAGGCCATTGGCGACGATCCGGGGTGGGGGGGGGGTAAAACCTTTTATTTCCATCAATGTAAACAAACTAGAAATATGGCGCTTACCGCACGGTGTTGAGCAATATAGGGTCACTGTAGAAGACAACATCAACGCGTGGATGTCACTTCATTTCAATGTCGTTGGCATTCTTTTAAATGATCATACAATGCATTTTTCTGTTTACACAAGAGGAAAATAGGTAGCCAGTTCCTAAATCCATTAGTTCAATGGCCAATCAAGCCTGGTACGGATCTTGCACTGTAAGGTTGTTTAATCGCATTTTCTCATCGCCTGTCCATATGTACTTAATGATGTAGAACAATGATGTTCCTGCTGTTATCGTCTCATACATTTCTACCAGAACCAAAACGGTAATGTACATAAATCACAGACAAATGACGCCGCCGATTACAATTATTTCTTCTAAAACTTTTGAACTGAAGGTTTTACACGATGTCAATCATGCTTATTCTCGAAAACCTCTCCATACACCAGAAGAAACATTTGTCTTTTTACTGACCTGTAGGGCATTGACTAGCCTTTTTGACAAGGCCCTCGCCGCTGTATTACGGTCGAGGCGAAGCGACCCAGGCCGAGCGCGAGGGCCTTTTGAGATCTGATTCGAATTCTCATGTTAGACCTTTGAATTACGAATTTTGCTACCCGATTTGGGTAGCAAAATCAACCATCAGCGTGTCTGTCTACTTGGATCCTACGTTGCAATAGCAATTCATACTCGGAACATGTTCGTACAGAGTGACTACAGACACTGTAACACGAAAACGATCTGGAAGGGCGTTCACAGTATTTTCATTAGGCGAAATGATTCACAGAAACGCAGATTTTGCACGCCAAAATTGGACATTAAAAGAAAATGCTTGCAAATACTGTGTTCAAAAACAATGAAGCGTGTACTAATCTCTGGTGTTTTGATGGTAATATGTATTGTAGTAACCAACACTCGAAGGGAATTTCTTTGCAACGCCACCGAATAGTTGACAAAGGCCAAGACAGGGGATCGTAGCGCGCAATTTTCATTGGTTGATTCGAAAGCAGAGATCGCGTCGTTCCTCGTGGTCATGAATAATAATTAATTTTCGGATGCCAAGCAGATCTCAAAATGGCCCTCCCGAGCGCATGCCCGCGCTGGCTGGCTCACTTCGCTCAGCTCATAACAGCGAGAGAGCCATGTCAAAAGGCTAGCATTGACCAAATAACCTCTAGAAAAAAAAGTTCCGTAGCCTCAGATAGGTAATTGAAAAATAACAATTACAAACTGATTAAGATGAAGTTGCCTGATGAGAAAGGCACATTTGTTTCTGCCAAGGTTTATTTACAGACATAAATAATCGACTAATTATAGAGAGCAAGTTTCTCAGTCATTCGTTGAAGAAGGATCACAGTCAATAGCGATTTCACAGACAACGAACATTGGTCACTAGATCAGTCGCATTTACAGCTATGTTTAAATTAATATCTATAAGGCCTGTGGCTCTAAAATAACCCATCGGAATGCACTGCTGAAAGTATTTCTTTCCAATGAATTGAACAAAATCCAATTCACAGCGCTTACAGTCCTCGTTATTTATAGAATGGTTTGCGGCCTGCACCGAAGGTTAATATTCAGTATTCAAACTTCTGCGATTATCACAGAAGCCATTGTGACTATACAGCGTGTATCAAAAAAAGTAACACTTAGAAAAAAAATTTTTTATTAAAAAATTGTTTTCGTGATTTGAGATTATTTTTTGATATGAAATTTTACCTTGGACGCTAAGCTATCTGATACACTGTTGGTATTGAAAGTATTTCACGCATGAAGTGAGCACAATCCGCTTTTGTGCAATCGCCGAAATTGCATTTGCGCAACAGAATTGTTGTTCTTTAATGCAAATGTTTTAATGCCTCACAGACCGGTGCTGCAGAAAGCTCTCACTGATGTGGCAGAAGGATTTAATTCGCTCAGGAATGCTCAGAGAAGAGCTAATAACCTCAAATTTTGTGACAAAAAAGAGCAAAAATGAAGCACTGATTCAGATAATACCCCCATAAAAAGAAGAGAATGTCATTTATGCAAGAATGAACTGGAGTGGATTTAAAAAAAAATAAGCATTTTCTTCTTTTTAAGGGGTTGGGTCTTGGTAAATTGTATCTGAATTATTGCTTTATTTTGTTCTTCTTGTCAACAGAATTGAATATAAGCTCTCCTGAGCATGCTGAGGATTTAGAATGTAGCAAAAATGAAGCAATGATTCAGATAGCAACCCACCCTTAAACCCCTTCAAAAACAAGAAAAGTGCCATTCTAGCAGTTCACAAGTTCATGCTTGGAAACATGACATTTTCTCCGTTTTTAGGGGTTACTTCTGAATCATTGCTTCAGTTTTTGTGTTTTTTTGGGCCACACAAATTGAATATATCTTCTTCGTGAGGCATGCTGAGGATTCAATCCTTGTGCACCATCAGGTGAGAGCTTCTGCAGCACGCGGTCTGTGGAGGCATTAACCATTGACTATAAGAAACACAATTCTGTGCGCAATGCATTTTTGACCTATTGGAAAAAGTGGCCTGTGCTCACTCATGCGTGACAATACTTTCAATACCAATAGTGTCAATCAGATAGGCTTAGGTCCAAGGTAAAATATTCATCATCAAAAATGATCTTAGATCATGAAATATTTGCGTAATAAAATTTTTTCTGAGTGTCTACTTTTTTTGATAGCACGCTGTATAGGTTTGTCAAGCACTTCTAGATTGTGAACGAGGATGGTGACGGTGTGATATTCCAGCGCACAGTAATATTGATTTTTGCAGCACGGTGAAAGTCTGGGCGGTATTTGTAGCACTGATAAAAACGTACTATGGTCACGAATTATGAATAACGTCATAATTAATTAATTCTTTCTAAAAAACGCGCAAATGGTGTAGGGATAACAAAGCCCGATTTTACGGGTTTAGTATATTTAAATAAATATCATTAGAGATTTGTAAAATAAAACTGATTCGGAATACGAAAATCAACGAATAAATGGCCTTGCCGCTACAATTCCATACCCATAAACAATAATATTAGGGGCCCTTTGGATTCATTTTATACTTATAATTCAAATTCCTATGTTTTAACATCTTTGAATGACGTTTTTGGTTCTCTATAATCACTATTTGCATTTAGGTGCCGTCTGTATCGATTGCTCATATGCTTTTCACACAGAGAACCGGGGGGGGGGAGGGGTTTGATTCCCGACACCGACTACATTTTTGTCCATTAGCAAGCGATTTTATTCAAATTGCCTGCTCCGAATCTATGCGAGAAAAGGAACTTGGGATAAAAAAAAAATCTAAGTTTAGAAACAACATGATTGTGCATTTGAATTTGAATTTATTCCAATCTTATAGAATGTATAAATCGGGTCTTACAGTCAGACTGAATTTTTTAACGGTGCGCGTTAAATTCAAATTCGGTCCAGCGACCGAGTCGCGACGTTACAGAATGCTGTTACATAACTTGTGTTAGAAGTTTATGCATGGTTTATCTTTAAACGAAACTGCTTTTAGCCCCAATGCTTTTGTGCGTGGTGATTATTAAGGACTCTTTACATTATAACATGATTTTAAGCAATATTTGGTTGTTCATTTGCGGAGTGTGCAAATCATGACATAATCGTAACGGCAGTCTTATGGTAATGCTATAATGGTCTGCAAGAGGCCTAGAAAAAAAAAAAAAAAAAAAAAAAAAAAAAAAAACCATTGGGCGGGGGGGGGGGTTTTTTATCTGTTTTAAAAGAAAAATCGGACGGCAGAAAAGCCGGAAGGAAAAAAAAAAAAAAGAAAGAAAGAAAAAAGAAAAGAGAGGAAAGAGCAAGTAAAAAAAGAAAAAGGAGTTGAACGAAAACAGAGCCCCGCCCCCGCCCGCCCCCGCCGCGCCCGGCCCCCCGGCCCCGCCCCGGCCCGCCCGGGGCACTAGGTAAAAATTAATGTCAAATATAGGGAGGGCGAAACTCTTCCAGGGCCCAGCGGGGCGGGGGGGGCTCAGAATCAACCCCAAATTCTAGTACGTGTAACTTAATTAGTCACTTAACATTTTAACTGTAACCAAAACACACTCAATATAGTGACTGGGGCTGTTGTGTGGCCTGGCAGGGAGATCTCTCTGGTCCGATTACTTAAATCAATTAGGAACTAATTACCAGGGCTTTCACTGCGAGAACATGTTGATATAAAACCAGCTGGCTAACATTTACCCACAGTTAAAAAAAAAATGTGAGCTTCATATTCCTCAACGCCCAAGTCTCTTTGATAGATCTAAAAATGAGGCCTGAAAATTTGATATTTCAAAATGATGATTGTACGTGTTCAAAAAGTGCCCATTTCCTCCCATAGACTTACTGTGTGTAAAAATCTAGGCTACTCGCCAGAGTAATTAATGTTTTATATCAGTTTATATCTTGCCCGTGGCAGTAAAAAATTCGCAAACTTTTGTATTCTAGTGTGTTTATTTGTCCATTTGACAGCAAGTATGTAGGCTCACTAGTGTGAGAATTTTTAAAATTGAAGCTCAACAATGTTCGCGCCTATCACTTTTAAAAAAAAAGTCTTAATAATTGATTGAACTTTTGGTACTTAAATACAGGCACAAAATAGAAATGGGGAAATGGATTCTGAATTGAAGAAAACACAAACAACACAATTAAAGCATTAACAATAGCACATCGCATACACGCGCCGCATAATTTTCGAGCAATATTAACATCACCTGTAAACCCATATTAATCCATATCTAGCCTAATAGAAACCCGTACGCCAATAGTTTATTGCATGCAGTGCAAAATTTAGTAACTTGTGTGTTCGTTATGTCCCCCCCTGCCTAAACCTTAGGCTAGTTATTCACTACGAAGAATCAGGTGCGACGTCCAGGGTGCAATCTTCGGAGGGGCGAAAACCCGCGGCGTATCAGGATTTTTTGGCATCAAGCAAACAAAGAGTCGTCAGAATATAGGACCGCGGCAAAAAAGCGAAGTAATCAAGTAAAACAAAACAAAAGCAAACAACGAATAAAACAACCAAACAAAACGAAATCATCGGGTCCGGGAAAAGCAGTGATACTATGGTGCCAAAATCGAAAGCAAGCCAAAAAAGTATACCCTGGGGGCCTCCTCTGTCTACGCACACAACGTCAATAACTGGCCATTGACCTCAAAACTAAACGGTTAATATGACACCGTTTTACACAATGCATATCGCGAGCCACAATCTGTGAATAAAATATCGCAAGCGAATATGCACGTTTTAACGATGACATAGTTGCATTATAGCAGTGGGCAAAATCTGTCCTTAGTTTGAAAGGGGCGGCGCAATTTCGAGCTTGCTGACGTGTGAGTTTTATTTATTCATTTTAGTTATTTATTCATCCACTTATTCATTCCATGTGTCTAATTCTAGAATGTTACAGTTTATTTTCACGACTTTTATCGAAACTTTAAAATTATCATATAGTGTCAAAGCAAACAATAAACACCCAAAAGTTTGCCCTATGTCACACATTTCAATGCTCGGCCTATAACCGAATATACGTATAGGTCCTCGTATCTGTTGTTATGGGGGGGGGGGGTAGGATACGTCTCATCGCCCACCCCACCCCAACAATAAGTTGATCCTCCGTGGCTAGCGCCTGTGTGGCCGTACAGGGGGCGTTGATCCATGTTTCGGGATTGGGGGGGGGGCAAAAGTGAAACAATTCCAAATTTTCAGGCGCGCTCTGCGCGGCCAATGTAAATACAAAATTTTGCAGCGCAAAGCGCAGCGCGAAAAATTACATTTTGTATGCTTTAATAGTATTTTTATGCCATGTTTAATGGTTTTATAGTGCTTTCTAATGCTTTTTGAAAGGCAATATGTTGCATTGCATAATTATAATTTTTTGATTGTAAATTATGGGGGGGGGGGAGGCAAATCGATATGTTTGTCCCCAGGTTGGCAAGTTCTTCGGCAGGTGTTTTTTTCCGCCGGTTTAATTACCGGTTTTTTCCGTCCCGGAAAAAACAGGGTTTTCCAACTTTTTTCGAAAGATCGGACAAAAAACCTCCAAGTGTTTATTTTTTCGTTATTTATTCAAGATTTTTCATTAATAAACTATGCATAACTATATAAAACAGGACAGCTCTTATGTTTTTTTGGCCTCTGCCCTGTTTTGGTTATGAAATTCTAACCCATAGTTTTGTTGATTCCCTCCTATATCAATGGTCACTTTCTCCATGCAACTACACGTAACTGGTACTCAGTTGATTGTACATAATGTAGCTCAGTTTATAGGCATGGAGAAAAATAGTCAAATAATAGCCTTGTGTAAAACAGGGAAAGAAAAAATTCTTTTCGGGGCTACTTTTCATGTTCCAGATACCTTTTGTATAAAACCCTTGATGGCATTTTGGCAATTTCGGGGCTCCTTTGCCCATTTTGGGGGCGAAATCGCGCCGAGCTCCCGTGTATTTTTTCCACTTGTGTAAGACTGTTGTGCCAGACACTTAAATTGTCACCTTTTTGTTGGAAGTTTCGAGAGAATTGCTTTGATGGCCAACCATTAATTATATCAGTGACTACAGTTATGGTTGGGCAGACAGGCGCCTCAAGTATCGGCTCAAATCAATTAAAGTGGAGAGTTTAGATTTGGCAGATTTTTTTTCATTTTGAAAGGTTTATGCCGCAAAAGTCATAATCAACACCCAATCAACAGATTCTAGAATGCCTTTATGTTGTTTTTTAAATGAATGAATGAAAAATCTAGGGGGATATGAACGAGATTTTTGACTAAATTTAACATTATATTCTTGGATTTAGATTGTGGCAAAGTAGTTTTTTTTTTCTTATTGTCTGCTTAGATATGTTGTTGCGCAGTTTAATATTTGTTGTAATGTTTACTAATTCTCCTATAAATTACTGCATTTCATATTACTTATTGGGCCTGGAAATATTGTTTGAGATTTTTTCCAGTTTTTTCCGGTAAAAACCGGAAAGAAGGGGGTTCTTCCAGTTTTTTCCGCTGTCCCGGAAAAAACTAAGTTTTTTTCCGAAGAATCCCAACGCCTGTTTGTCCCCCAACCAATATTTTTCATTGGTGGCAATGCCCCGCTGCCCCCCCCCCCGCCCGCAAAGGATCGACGCCGTCTGTTGTGGGCTGTTACAGAAAACAGTTTCTTGCATGTTCAATTATACGGTTTTACAAAAGAGAGAAGAAAAGCAAGAAGAAAACCGTCCAATAATATAGAGGACCATTGCCATTAATATCATTAAACTTATTCCCTTAACACAGCGAATAAATTATTGATGTTCACAACATTTTTACGAACTGTTGATACATTTCATGCAGTAATGGTAATGGAGCAAAATGCCTAATTTGGGATGGCTACATCAGCGGTTACAGTTCGTTAATTCCGAAGGTTTGCGTTATTCCGAAGGTTCGTTTCGCCGAAGGTTGCAGTATTTCGCGAAAAACCACGTAAATTGCCTATACCTCGATGTTCGTTAGTCCGAAAACGAAATAAGGGTTCGTTAATCCGAAGCATTTGGCGTTATTCCGAGGTTCGTTAAATCCGAAAGACGAAAATAAGGTTCGTAGTCGCGAAAATGAAATAAGGTATCGTCTAGTCCGCAACTGAAATAATCTGTGGCGAAGCCGGGAAAACCGTAAGAGCAGGCGTGGTGTAGGGGGGGGGGGGTAGAATCATCCGTTGCTGTTCAATGGTTATGAGGCTGGGATGGGGCTGATCTGTCATTACCAGGGGCGATTAAAATATGCAGAATTCTTCATCAAAGGAGTGATTATAGCTTATGGGCTAGTTCCATTTCATGAAGAATCGATATCATGTTTATCTCTCATTGTCAGACCCTTAAATTGTCGCGTGGGGGAATATGGTGCATTTGAAATCGTTTTGTCTAAGTTCAAAATTTTACTAAAAGATGCATTCT
Organism: Eucidaris tribuloides; assembly: GCA_001188425.1. Taxonomy (NCBI): domain Eukaryota; kingdom Metazoa; phylum Echinodermata; class Echinoidea; order Cidaroida; family Cidaridae; genus Eucidaris; species Eucidaris tribuloides. Next base: position 28,160 of record JZLH01S0231339.1, on the reverse strand, counting down.
TGATTAAATGTTTACCACTTACCAAACCTATAAAAAATGTCGCTCTGCCGGGGGATGGGGTATTTGTTTCGAGCCACGAATAGGAGGCGATAAGACCATCAAACAGGGCGTGCGATCCCTTTTTGGCGTATGGGGGGGGGGCGGGCAAAACAGCCATCCGCAGACATCGTAGCGCAGCTTGGAATGGGGGGGGGGCCAAGACACACTTATTTCGCATTAAATTTATATGTGTATGTAATACTATATACATTATTTTTTTAATAACTGGCGCTGATCGAAAAGGACCTGTTAAGGACTGTTTGCAGTTACCCATAAAAACCGATACATGTTTCAACAATCAAATAATGCTACGCGAAGCGCGGCGCGTTGAAATATTCAGTATTTTCTGAATATGGAAAAGGGTCAGTTTAAACACCTATTTCAAGCACTATGTATAGGAAAAATGTGAACAGGATATGGATCCCCACTTCATAAAATGATGGCGACTGCGATCGGCGAGCTGATTTTTTTTTTTTTTTTTTGACGCATAGGCGGGACATTCAAAGCACATTTTGTCATTTATAATGAAAAGGATAAACTATCTTCCAATTCCCTGCTTCCAAATCGCGAGATGAAATTGTTTGATTATTCGATCTGAAAAGGGGGCAATTTTAAGGATTAGAAATTCATGGAAAGGATATTATCTACATTTAATAATCTAATAGGCCCTCATGGAACAGCGAACGTTTTGTTGATATAAGGTCTGAAAACATGACATTTTAAGGCAACTTTTGTAATTATTAATATGATTGCATGGGTTAATAATTTTTTTAACAATTACATGTAATTTGCGCTCGCGCGACGCGCGTAAATTTTTGATAAACTGTATGAAAGGGGGATTTTAAGTAGTTTGTTAGAATTCCACAATAGAAGTAATACAATATCTCACTGATCAAAATGCGAGCGCGCTGCAGCGCCTAGCTGATAAGTTTGACAATCAGACCTGAAAAGTGATATTGAGATGCTTTATGGAATATCATGAATAGAATATGTACTTCACAAATCAGAACATGAATAGCGAGTGCGCGTAGCGCGAGCTGAAAAATTCGATATACTCAGACCACATAAAAAGAGACATTTTACAAGCACTCCTTTTAAAATAAAAATTTGTTAATCAAAACGCTCGACATGTCCGAGCTGAAATGTGTTTTGTATATTGACTTAAACAACTGGATATTTTAACTCGCAATTCAGCCTATTTGAGGCATATAAGATATTCCATCGAAACAGGCAATACGAAGCGTAAAGTGCGAACGAAAAATTTTATTCCATTTTCGGTAACTAACGAACCTTTTTTAACATTTTCGGACTAACGAACCTTTGCGACTAACGAACGCCGCCCGGCTAAATATTTCGTTTCGACTAACGAACCCTTACGGAAAAACGAACCTTTTTTCCTTTTCGGACTAACTAACCTTCGGACTAACAACCTATTTTCGTTTTCCGGAGCTAACGGAGCCTTAGGAATAACGAAACTTCGGAATAAACGAAACGCTTCGGAATAACGAACGCTTCGAGTATTCGAACCTTGGATATAACGAACCTTCGAGTAACGCAACGACCGGCCACATAAGCAGAGACGTCGAACTCGAGCTGGGGGATATATCGTTGCCCCAAATAATTCATCGCGCAAATCGCTTGCAGGAATTCTATTCATGTCGTGGGGGGGGGCACACCTGGACGCATATAGGGTGTCCCCCAATTTGAAATAAGAATTCCTGCGAGGATTTGCGCCTATGGAATAATTAGACGATTGTAAAGAACATAAATGTAATGCAAGAAAATGTTTAAACGCAATGCAAGGTACTACAAAATAAAAAATATTAAAACAAACATGAATTTTTTCAATGAAAATTTTTATTTTTTTTCTCTCGCCCCCCCCCCCATTTCGACCAGATAGATTGACGACCTTCTAGCGTCTTACGGCCACTGTACGGGTCTTTCACAAATCGCAATAATTTCGATTGCAAAGGGAGTGGTTTACATCACGGGGACAGGATGAATTAATGCCTGTGGACCACAATTCTATAACATAGCCAGCTAAATGGGGAAACTGGAATTGTCGCTCATAGATTTTTTTACTGTAAATTTTGAGGGCTTATTTTAGCGCTCATCAGAGACAAGCAATTAGCTCGAGATTATCTAATTTATTTTTAAGCTGTAAACATTGTTAAATGATACGTGAAATCCAGATCAGACCGCTTGTTGAGTATTCTGGTGAAATTCGTATCCGTGACTCAAAGGCTGAATAGCGACCAGTTCCATATTTTTGTAGCGGCCCCAATCGCTGGATTTTTGATTAATAAAATCGTAACACCCCGTCGCTAATGCATTTGAGCACGTCCCTGTTCGTTTAAATGGGCAACTTCTACAATATTTCGAAGATTTTTTTTTTTAAAATAAAACTTAAACTGAAATTTAATCCTTTATAAATGGGGAACAGATTGAATTTTAGTTTTCAAGAAGTCGGGTAACTCCTCAGATGTGCCGTAATGAATCAATGTACTTCGGTAACACGGTAATTTTACTGCATATATCACCAGGCAGTCAATGATATAGATTTTCAATGAACCGTATAATCAGACTAGATAAAATCTTTGGTAAAAACATGAAGGCAAAGGTCACACCTCACTTTGTCACTTGTTTCAGGCAACCAAACCTTTTTCGTTTTACCGTTAACATTCATAATCCTAAATAACATATCAATGATACTTTCATGAACGTTTGCAGTTTACATCCCATCTGAACAAAGGACAATAATAAAATAAGGTCAAAGGTCACAGGTTATTTTTCTTGTAATGTATATGGAAAAGATAGAAGAAATAATGATAAAGTACAACAATATATGTTTGTGGAGACTGTGCCGAATTGGCTAAGGAGGGCGGAAGGCGTACCGCCATCGGGTGTTCAGCCAGTCGACATCACGCTGCTTTTGGTACTGCGATCTCTGTATGTTTACTTTTGTAGTAACACGTGATTTAATTAATATTGTAATTTACATATCTTTTTAATACCATAAGTTCAAAGGTTTATTTCAGTGTGACACAGAAATTCCAGAATGGCAACCGAAGAATCCATTGATGACGCTTTGAGGAAGCTTTTGTGTTTCCTTCGGCGATGTCTTGTCCACTTTCGTACAACCGCAAGAATACACACTGAAATCTGACAAAAAGGTGTTCAACTTCAAGAGATGAATGGCGCAGGTATCAGCAGATATTCCTACCAGTCCATCAAAAGCAGATCTCTGTATACCCTCAAGGAGGGAGACACAAAACCAACAGTTCCCGTGAAATTCAAGAAAGACGTCTATCTCTAAGATGGGCCGGTCCTTTGCTATGATCACAATATATCTTTTAGCGGAACTCATGCGCGGTACTGGGCTATGGCGTGTACCTTGGTGAAGGCCGACGGGGACTCCCTTGGCCAAGATTGTCACGTGTTGAGCGTTGTACAGAATTGACCTATGAGGCAAGTAAACATCTAGTTGATGTTGGGTTCTGGAGTATCCGTATTCCGAATACATCCCCCCCGAATTCGAGCACGAGTCTCCAAGTACTCCGATTCCTTATGCGATACAAGTTCGTAAAGAGCGTGAGATCGTTGTTCGCTGCAACAACATGGCGACGGATGTCCGAGTCTCGGCGGCAGTACTGTAGGAAGTTGGAGATGGTTGGTAGCGCGGTTCCCTTTCTATATAGATTTCAAACATCCTAGAACGTTCCACATTTTCAATGAAAACATGACCCAATGATTATTCAGATGCCTTTCTGAACGCATTTTCCATCGCTGACCAGTCCTAGGTGTTTGGTAATGGTTAAATGGGCGTTTTTTGTATGCATCAAAGACACACGTTGTTGGTCGAAACGAAAAAGAGCATCGTTGAAAAGTATAATTTTTCAGATCGCTTGGTGAAATACCTTGACGCGTTTGTCGCACATTTTCGCAGCAGTTTTCGAAACATCGGTCCAAACACGAAGCGTACACATGAACAACACGTCAACTTATGTTTTCGCACTGATCAAATTAATTAACTAACTAATTTTGTATGGTGGCATAAGAGGCTTGAAAAAAAGAAATTAAGAAATGTGACACAACTCCTGCAATCAACTATTGGCGTTATATAACAATAAGTTGGCCAAAGATGTATTCATCTTCTTTTTGCTATTTTATAGTCGAGAAACCGTAAACTGTGTGCGATGTATGTATATTGAATATAAATATAATCAACACACTTTGATTTAGTCATTTTTGAAATTAAAATAGAAAAATTTCATATACTTTGTAGTGTTCTGAAAAACTTCAAAAACAAATGAAAAGTCACACGAATCCGAAAAGTTATTTCAAATTAATGGTCCGAGGACTGACCACACTTTACACACCACTTTCTAGAATATACCGTACAACCTTCAACCAGCTGGATGTAACATTTATAGTGTCATAAATCAGCGGCTGTTAATGGTTAAAATAAAGCATGTCAGAAAGTGTGGTCAGTCGTCAGCCGTTAAATGTTGAGATAGCATTCAGTTTAGAGTGTAGATAAGATATGGAGGAAAAGTATTTCACTCACGGAATTGACTGAAATCTAGGAAGTAACGCACATAATGCCGTAAAATAACCAAGGTATTTAATTACTTAACCAACCGCTCACTTGAATTGTGTCCTTTAAACGCCTATCGTAAAGGTAGGGTAAGGTCTCCTGATGGCGGCATGCGTGGTCCCCTGCAAACACGGAGGCCACTTACTAAGATACAGTCATGCTCATGAATTATGGAATATTTTAGAGAAAATTTTTTTTTTTTTTTTTTTGGAAGTTGCCATTTTTTTTCGGCGTGAACGAGTACATCTGGGATTAATATTTGCTCACCCCAGGTAAAACAATTTATAATGCTAAGTATTTCAAGAATTCTGGCATTTTGTAGCGTCCGCGCTCGACGCTTAAACCTCAGTGAAAATGGGCGGTAAATTGTCAGTCACAGTGGTGTTACATGGTGCGTTATAGACTGTAAGGCAGACAATTCTGATGTTGAGGTTAATGATAAGTGACATTAAATCATTTTGTAATACCTTAATTTAATATTTTCATGATTTTAGAGGAACTTTTTTTTAAAATAAATATATAATTCATTGCACTCACGTATTTCGGTTTTACTGCCTAGTCATCTCATAAATCCAAAAATTGCTTCACATAGCTGCGTATTTTTCGTGAATAAACCACTTGCCTTGAAAATTTGACATATAGGATGAAAGAACTTAAGTATCAACAAAAATTCCATAATTTATGAGCAATGAAGTGTATAAAAGAACCCCAAATCAGGATGACCATGACCAGCGTATATACCCATGCCATTAAAAGAAGTTCTACGTGCGTCCCAGAAAAAAGGAAAACTCTAAAACAAAGGCGCTATATGGTGCTGAAGCAATGGGCGTAACTACGATTGAAAAAAAAGGCATGTTCAAACTAAAATTTGACTATGCTCTGTCAAATGATATTAAGCAAACTATTTATTCATTGAGCATCTCTGAGTACGCATAGACTTTAACAATTAATGTAACAAAAATACGCATTTGCTAACATTTTTCGGCTTTGACACACTGTGCACATCAGGAAAAGAAAGAGATGGACAGATGTGTGCACAATGTCAAAGCCAAAAGTGTAGCATGTTTTTGAGCATGACGTTCTGGGACCTTTTCAAGTTATTTTTGAAAACGTAATCTGTGTGGACCTTGTTGGCGCGTTTAAAACGTAATTTTAAAAACGTCCCTCAAGAACATAAAAAGATGGTTTTAAGAATGGATTTTTGTGATGCGTTAACGTTCAGGCTTGATAAGGTCGCCCTGTGTTCAGTACTGCATGTATTTTGTTTCACCATCACTTTTCAACAATGGCTTTGTATACCACTTTGTATATCAGCTGATCAAAAAATGAGAAAAAAAAGATAAAATAAAATTAAAGTTTTCCTTTGATTGGCAATTGCAGTTTTTTTGGTCAGGTGGTGTGTTTTCAGTTTGGAGCTTTCTTCAGGTTTTGTCATTGTGGGAATTTAATTATTGAGTTTATGTTCTGGCAATGTCAAGGCAGATAATTGTTTTTTGATGGTTTTATTTAATTGACACTTTTATTGGTAGGCTTGTGTCCGTTAGGGAAGTGTTTTTCAATCAGCGGCAGAAATTTTGTTGCAATCCAAATCGTAAGTCCATTTTTTTTTTCACAGTCACCCGACTGCATAAAGTCGCTCAGTGAGGGGGGGGGGGGGAGGGGTATAGGCCGGCAGCCCGGGAGTTTTATTCAAGTGAAAAGCGCCCCAAACTAAACTGACGCCCATAGGTTTGAAAGGGTTGCACGCCGCTAGATCAGTTTTTTTTTTAAAAAACTAAAATGCATTCCTGCCGGTCACAGCCGGGGCTTTCCGCAAAACGCCGCTAAGTATGGGCCAAAATTAGGGCCAAATCCCATTTTTCATGATTTCTAAGTAATAATACATGGAAAAAGCATTGTTGTTTGTTTTTTTCAAGACCAAGACCTATAGGTTTTGTGGGTTATTCGGTCACTAAATACATTGCTTTCCTTGTAATAAAACTTACTTGAGCGCGCATTTCATTGGAGGAGCCGCAAGATTTACCTGGCCAATCAGCCCAAATGTGGCTTAAAATCAGCTAAAATGGCCCCTTTTCTCACCGTTTTCTACCGAAAATCCGTTGTGAAATCGCGAACAAGTCTCAAAGTCCAAAAACTGACCCCATAGGTGAATTAGTTTTTAACCCCTAGATTACTAATATGGCATTCCTCGCCGGTTGTTTCGCGGGTTTTTCCCGCCAAAAGCCGCTAAATATATTCACCGATCTCTAAATATAGGGCCTACGCTTTTCCTCACGCTTTCCACTAGCAGCAGACACGCGTGAAAGGAAAATAAGCAAGCGCTGAAAAGTCGCGGCACAACTGACCCGCATAGGTTAAAAGGGTTCCACCACGCTGATCACTAAAAATGGCATTCGCTGCCGGGTCACAGCCGTGGCTTTCCCGCCAAAAAAGCCGCTAAGTAAATAGCCAAAATTAGCCAAAATCAGCGCATTTCCATGATTTCTAGTAAATATACAATGGAAAAAAAGGCATGTGTTCAGAGACCAAGACCTATGTTTTTGTGGTCCATCTCGTCACCGTAAATACATTGCTTTTCTTGTAAAAAACTTGCTTGAGCAATTTCATTGGAGGAGGCCGTCAAGATTTACCTGCCATCAGCCAAAATGTGCTAAAATCAGACTAAAATATACCCCATTTTCTCCATGTTTTCTACCAAAATCCGTTTTGTTCAAGAATCGAACAAGTCTGAAACCAAACAACTGACCCATAGGATTGAATAAGTTTTACCCCTAAAGATTACGAATCATTCCTGCCGGGTTGTTTCCATGGTTTTTCCCGCCAAAAACTGCTACTAATATTCACCGATCTCTAAAGTAGGCTACCTTTTTCCTGCAGCGCTTTCCACTACAGCAGACTATGAAAATAGAAGTTGAAAAAGTCCCACAACTGACCCATAGGTTGAGGTTCCACCCTGGATCAGAAATGCATTCCTCGTCACAGCCGGGGCTTTCCCCCAAAGCTGTACGTATGGCCAAAATTATCCCCTTTTTCATGCTTCAGTAAATACATGCAAAAACATGTGTTCAGAGCAAGACCTTTTTTTTTGTGGTCATTCGTCAC